>VDFB02142636.1:0-37073 GCA_007258455.2 Sequoia sempervirens
TTAAGGAACCCTAAATGTAATGCAACTAATGCAAACCTAATGCAAACTAGTGCAAAATTCAAATCCAGGGTTGAAATGGACTCCAATTTTTAGAATTTTGTTGTACAAGGTCAGGTTCACCAAAATGAAATGAGGGAAAATAGGGGTTTTCCCAAAATGGAAAAGTAAGTCCAAAAAGGGGGAAACAAACTTTATCTTCCTACATTCATTAGGAAATGAAACCCCTACAATGAATTGATTAACAACCCATAGGTGAATCAACCCGAAGTGAGAATCTTCATATTTCCTTATGACTAAAGGATGAGGATCAAGGTCAAACAACACTTTGGAGAGAAAAACTAAAAATAGCAAATTAACTCCAAAATGCAATCTACCACTTGGATTTTGAAGATTAGGCATAAAACTGAGAGAAGCAACAAAGTTTTTGGAAAATTTGAGAGGGAATAACACTATGCACCTTCCATAAAAAGTAGCTTTTGCAAGCCTGTGAAGGACTCATTCACCCATGGGAAAATGGGTCCAGGTCTACTGTTTTGGAAAACTCTAAATATGAGATCTAAGCCTAAAACATGCACTTCTTTCCTGTACCTTTGAACCTTTGCTCCTAGATCTGAATCTGTGATAAATCTGCAAAACAAAAATTGTTGTTTGATGGTGGATGGGGGTTTGCTCAGTCAAAACCCAAGTTTGGTAATTAAACCTTGATGAAAATAATAGATTTGAAACATGAAAGTGTGTATAAGCCCTAATATTAAGTGTGTCTAATATTATAAAATCTTAAATGCAAAGAAACCCTATTCAAATGTGTTAGAATAGGACCCTTAAATGAAACAATGAATAGTGAAAAAGACATACTTTGGAAGATATCAAATCACCCTAATAGATCATAAATCTAAATATATCTTCTTTTAGGCAGAAAGGAGAATGATAATAGAAGATGGAACCACTTAGGAAACAATTCATTAGGCTTGGTTGAATGGCTTGGTGCATCTCCCAAAACCTATAATCCATCACGATCCTCCATAGGCATCTATCATCAATCTTTGACTATGCTTGATCTTGTTGACAAAATGAGCTTGAAGACCTGCAAAAACAAATAAAATGCTACTCCAATACTTCAACTTTGAATGCTTGATTAACTTCTCCTTGCTCTCAAATACAAATCCTTGTGATCTCATGTGAATCTCTTCTTGTCTCTAGTGAAAAATGATTAAAAGACTTAGCTTTATGGGCTTCCTTTCTAATTTCCCGTTTATTAGATCTCAAAATCTGGCACTTAGATTTTGAATTGAGGACCTTGAAATGCCGCTAAAAACATGTTTAAATTTGAATTTGTGAACTTAAAGGGGACCCATTCACCCATTAGTGAATGGGTCCTAACCTAAAAATTAAGGACCTAGATAATGTCAGCGCATTAAGTTGTTAAATAGAATTTATTCAATGCAAGTTATATTGTCGGGAAATAAATAAAATAGACCTTGGGATGCATAATAAAAGGTATTAGGGACCCATTAATGAGGTTTAAAAATACATAAATTCAAGGTCACTAAAAGAGGTCCAAATTAAGTGTGAAATTGTACTTTCTCTTAAAAAGGAGTACAATTTTCTACACAATAGTGTTATGGAAACATAACACGTACATGTTATGGAAATATAACACTTACATGTTTTGTTTAGTTTAAATATATTTGGAAGGGGCCAAAAATCACATGATAGTCGTGCAAAAGGTCCCACTACAATTGGCTTCGCTTTATGTGTGTCTTTTTCTGACTGTGTAAGAGTTTTGTTTGTTTTATTTGACTTCAAATGATTGAAATGCGTTGAAATGTGACAATTAACTAATTGTTCAATGTTTCTTGTTTGTATAACATTTTTATTGTCAATGTTGATGACTATTTCATATTTTATTGATAATTTGTTAACTTGATTAAGTAATTTATCA
This sequence comes from Sequoia sempervirens, assembly GCA_007258455.2. Taxonomy (NCBI): domain Eukaryota; kingdom Viridiplantae; phylum Streptophyta; class Pinopsida; order Cupressales; family Cupressaceae; genus Sequoia; species Sequoia sempervirens. Next base: position 1,943 of record VDFB02142636.1, read on the forward strand.
TTTAGATGTCAAAGAGGAATAACTTTTTAAATTAATTTCATACATGTTTAAGTAATTTCACATATGTTTAATTAATTTGATTAAGTAAATTATTTTTGTTCAAATTATAAATTATTTTTTCTCGATAAAGCACAATAAAGTTGTGGGAGATTTTAAATTAATATAAAAAAAACAAATACAAAAGGCATGCCCTTGAAGCGAGGGGTGCAACAAAAATAAAAAATAATAAGCAGCCCAACTGGGCTGTCACCTTAACCTACAAAGTGTAGTCTTAACTAATGTGTTGTAAACTTGGTAACACTTACACAATTCAAAGGTTTAACTGACTGAACAATCCATTCAACATTGCAAGACTACATTAAAATGTCAACCCGAGGTTTGTAAACTTGTGATGGTGCCACATTATATATGCCTTCAAAGACTCAAAACTACCTATACTATCTTACTCAAGTTATTCTACTTAATGGAAATTCACAAAATTTACAAAACAATAAAAGACAACCAAAACTAATGGCTACAGGTACCTACAACTTAGACTGTAACTGAGCTATTACTAATAAAACATTATTGTACCAACTTAAAATTGATGGAAATTAATAACACAACTAAATTAACCTCTGGAGTACTACCCATTAATGATTGCATGCATATTCATAAGCATTCATTAATAATAAGCAAGATATAAGATTCTAGTTAACTTGCATATGGTTCATGAAATAATGATAAATGAAACAACTATAAAATAAAAATGAACTGAAAATGAAGTGATGAACAATACCTTCAGTGGCCTACTCAAGTGGTTGTTTCCACTTTAACTGAACCCAAATCTAACTAATAGATTTTACGCATCCCATGAAATTAACTCCATTCATTGCATACATATCAGGAAGATTACACAAGTTGTTTCACGGATTGTATTCAATCATTTTGAATATTTCATGTCTTAAAACTAAGAAATAACTAATAACATAAAATTGAAAAACCGCTAACTTATCTACGGATGCAACCACCAACTATATACAAGCTTGAGGGAATCTTATTCAAAATAAAAACTTAACTGAAATCAATAAGTCTACCCCTAAATATTAGAGCATAGAGTCAAGAATAATTTATTCAACCTATAACTGAAAAGGAAAAATAATCCTAATAGGAATAGAACTCTACCGAAACATAATTGCATGTAAACATACAAACATTTATCAAAATCCTATAGGTAAAGTAGTCTTCTTCTTTAATGCTTATTGAATAGTTATAATAATGCATGTTCAACCTTCCTCAAGTGCCTTTAATCAACAATCATCATGTTCAACTTAATATGGAACTCCCATGTTTTGTTGTCCCAATCTCCTTTTGTTGCAGGTTCAATTTGCAACTACTGCGTATCACAGTTCCTCTTTAGTTGCAAACAAGTTAATTTTGCAAAGAACGTACACAAGGATAACTATCATAATCAAAACATAGCATTCCATCAACATTTCATACATATCTTCACATAAACCATACAATACTAGTATATTATAACCATATTTCCATCATCATATTTTAGGTTTAAGTCTGGATAATAGATATGAAAGGATAGTATAATATAGGAGCACTATCTAGAAAATGTATCTAAAAGTATCTCAAAACATGAATGAAAACAACATAAAATAAACTATTATGTGGACCCATCATTTCCCCCCAACTAGCCTTTTGCTTGTCCCCAAGCAAAACACTAGGGATATTGATTGTACTGCAAAGTAATCTGCCTTAGGTCCATGACTGCATTCACTCCCTGAATCTATTTCAAATAGAAACCTTGATATTCTTCTAGTTGCCTCATCCTGATAATTCTTGCTCTCTCACATTCTTGACCTTTCTCCCTAGTCCAATGTGGAATTGGACAAAGGAGGATAGGCAGATGAAAGGTGAGTAGTACTCAGTAAACTCCTTTGTTAACACCAATTGCTATATACTTGTGTACCCTTTGAAGCATGTCCATGAAATTATACATAGAATGTGGTTCCTTCCTCTATAATTCAGGGGTTAAACTATTCCATATGTTCTATACACATTTGTAGCACTGTTGTCCTAAACCCACAACCAACATCTGTATTCTTTCATAATCTGATTTTTCGAGTTTCATGATTCTCTTACCCACTCCCTTATGGTCAATAAGCTTTAGCCATTCATCAATGATTGCATCTCGGTTCTCAGCCTCTTTTCTTATTGGAAGTCTAATTGTTCTTTCTTTATCCTCATACTCTTCCATGATCTCATCCCTGAGCTACTCATTCCTATAGTAGGAGGCAAGTGTTTTGATCTAAAGATCTCCCACAAAAATTAGAGGGTTCCATTCTGTCTCATTAGGTACTACATAAATGTGTAAATAAAAATCACACAATTGATCATGTTCTTTAGGTGTGGAAGTAGCAAAAATTTGAAGAATCTTAAAAGTTCTACACATACCAACAAAATGTTTGCTAACTAATTTGCTAAACTGAAAGCATATGAATCTCTCTTGTAAAAATAATACATATGTTCTTGGTGGAGGCCTACATCTAACAATTTGTGCAGCCTTGTTTGCTATTTCCTCTAGCTTGATTGTTGTTTTGTTCAACTCCATGTCTTTCTTTTCTAGTTCCCTTACATATTCTTCCTTTTCTTTCTTTCATTTCTCCTTTTTATGTGCAAACTCATTAGTCACTTTCCACAATTGGTATCCAATTGAGAAAGTTGTATGGTAATCAAGAGTTTTGATAGGAGGGGGACTCTCATCTGGCATTGCTAGTTATTTGACCCCTATTTTGGTGATGGCCAACTATGCCAACAAATCTAGCTTAGTGCCATGGCCATACAACTACAATTTCTCCTCCATCTCATGCACTTTTTCTTCTCTTTCCTTATCCTTCTGTTCATAATTTTGCACTAACTCCTCCAAGTGTTTAATGATGTCTAAAGCCTCTTGGAGCTCTTTCCTTACATATCTTTCCTCAACGTAGATCTCCTTTGTATCTACAAATTGTTCATTGCCCCCCTCTTCATAGTCTCCATGAATGGGACTATCTAGGGTTTCTCTATATGATTTCTTAGTAGTAAATATATCTTATGATTCTAAATCAAAAGTTGTTAGTACATATCTTTTCCTTTTTTCCAGAATATTCACATTATCGGAAGCATCCCCCTTTACCTCAGAGTCTATTTATATAATCAGGACATCTTCTTGTTGTTCCTTGCTCTTTTCTTCTTCCTTTGGTTCTTCTAAATTTTCCTTCATGGAACCTTGTTTCCTTAATCTGCTAGAATGTCTAGGTGTGAGTATTTCTTTCTCAATTTTCTTCTTTTCCTTTTGAACACTCTTCTTCTACTTCAAAACATCCTCCTTCCTCTACTTTGGAACATCCTCTCTCTTCTTTTGATTATACCTCCTTTTCATTGGAGTATCCTTCCTTTCTTCTAGTTTAGAGGGTGTAGAGGAGGTGGATGCATTGCCTCTCCAACTCTTAGATTTATATGACGTTGAAGAAGATGGTAATTCCTTAATTATAGGTGGCCTAGATTTTGGTTCTTCTAGTTTCTCATGCTCACCTTGACTATGGACAGGTGAAGCCACAGGTGAGATGTGAGGATTTTCCTCTAGGTTTTGCATCCCCAAGTACTATGAGTGCATCTAGCAAATTGGTAATATCTATGCTTTCCTTGAAATCCTCCCACTTCACTTGTGGGTATTCAATCTTTAAACTCCTCTTTATTAGTAAGGTAATTAAACAGTGATGAGTTAGAGAAGTATCACTTTGTTTTCTTTGGTATTCTAAGGCCATCTATTTCAACAAATTATAAAGAAAGTTTGGTACATTCACTAATCTATTATGCCTTTAAGGTGATTGAGTAATTTGAAATGAACTATATACAAAAGGTTCTTCCTACCATCACATGTGATGTATTTGATGATGTAAGGAGCACAATTTTCCCATAACTAGGGGAGAGAAATTATTTTCATACCTTGTGATGAGGAGTCTAATTCCTCTCCTTATACAAAATTCTTCCATGGCTACAACTATGTTATCTCATGTTGAAAAATTTTCCCTTGTTCTCAGTAAACTGGTGACTTATGCAATGGTAGCCTCAGATGTGTCTATTGAAAGTCCCTTTACGATGGCTTCAACATATTCAAGAGTAGATGAAAACCTTCTTGTCATATCATCACTGAATTCTATTAACTTTAAGAAGCAGTTGAGCCAACCAACCCTAGTAAAAATGGGTAAAACTGTTGCATCCTCTAGAATTTGTTGATGAGTTGCTAGCTCCCTTCTTATGACATCACCTCCCATTCTGACTTACTTTCTCTACTCAATGAATTGATTTCAACTTTGGACTTCTAGCTCAATCTTCTCTACCACCTTCAACAACCCTTCACTTTCCTTCTATTTCCTCATATATCTTTACTGGCATATCATACTACAAGTTTCCTTTCTTAGTAATAGCTTAATTTGAGTTCATGAACAAGTTCTAAATTCAACTAGCTCAAGTTCTCGAGGTTTTAAAATTTAGCAATTGGAAATGACAACAAAAATAAGATATAATTTAGGGGGTTTTGCATGTTGTTTCTGCTCATTGATTTTAATGTAGGTGGAAGATCTCAAAAATACTGACGAAAAGATAGGATAGGTTGTACCCTCCCCCCAACTTAATTGGTGAAGTGACCTTACTTCACGTTTGGATTGGAAGGTAGTGAAAAATATAAAATGATGGAAAATGGTCATAGTAATAGTTCGTATGCATGAAGTAATACAAAAGACATAATGAAACTTTAAAGAAGACTATATTAATCATAATAGTGTACTTGAAGTACCGGCTAGAGGAGATAACTTTGCACCACACATGTAAATTGAAAAGAATATATCTATTTTTTTATTCGATATGATGGAAAATAACTGCAAGGTAAGGAATAATGGGGTGGCAGGTGCAAGTGATGGGATGGTTATTATGGATATGAGCTGGCGATGTGACAAATATGTGAGATGTGAATTGGAAGCAAAAACCATGTTGCAAACATTTATTGGGAAAGATGGATAATACTTATGGATATTGTGAAATGAATGCATGTGATCTTGCAATGAATTTGACACCAACTAGTTTGAATTTTCCTTTTTTGCTGCCATATGATGCTAGAGTACTTGCAATGTTAGGGACCATTCTAAACATTGAAAACTATTAAGCTACAGTTCCTTCAGCATTAGGACCCTCTATGAATGTTGAAAAACAAGCCCTTCTAAAGATATTTGAACATTATTATAATGTGTAGTATGTGCTTGTGATAGAAAATTAGAAACTAACCCCAAGTGAGCTCAGGGATTGAGCTATGTAGCTCAATCTATGGGTCACTAGATGTGGTGGGTATGCCATTTATTACTAAAACTTCACTTTGTGTCAGCTTTTGTATTTGGTTCACTATGAGCACCATATTGTTGATACAGGGAAAATATGAAATTCATCCTTCTATAATGGCTTCTTATATAGTCTCAATTTGTGGTCATTTACAAGGAGTGAAAAACTGACTTCATCTATTGTATTCAGCTTAACTACCCCATTTGGATAAACTTGATTTATTTCATGGGGGCCCAACCATCTTGATTGGAGATTTCCTTTGATTTCTTTATACCTTGAAACAAATAGTAGTGCCCAATCCTATATAGTGAACTCTTTTGTTTTAATGCACTGATCATGCCACTTCATTCTCTATTGTTGTACTACCTTAGTGTGATGGATAGCTTCCATCCTTATCTCATCAAGTCCATTTAAAGTATAAATCCTTTCCTTCTGAGATTTTGTTAAATCCAATTCTAGTTTCACTATTGTCCTTAATGTTTTATATTCAAATTTAATAGGAAGAATTGTTGTCTTACCATAGACTAACTCATAAGGTGTAAAACCAATGGTGGTTTTCCAAATTTTTCTGTATGCCCATACTGCTTTAGGTAACCTTGCAACCCAATCTCTCCTATGTAGTTGTAATGTCTTGGTGAGAATGCTTTCAATCTCCCTATTAATGACTTCTACCTGACCATTAGCCTGAGGATGGTATGGTGTTGACTTCTTGTGTCTAATTTGATATTCCTCAACCAATTTGATGATTAAGTCAGAAGTAAACTATGGTCCTTGATCAAAGATTATTTCCCTAGGTACTCCATACCTAGTAAATATATCATCATATCAAAATTTAGCCACATTACAATTTCTGGAAAATTTCAAGGCCTTTACTTCTACCCACTTGGTTAAGTAATTAGTACAAACAAGAATCCATTCCTTATTGTTGGATGTCTAGGTGAGATTAGGCCAATAAAATATAGACCACATTTATCAAAAGGAGCTAAGGTCAACTAAGGCTGTAATGGAATTTCATCACTCCTTGTTGGTCTTCCCATCCTTTGACACCTATCACAACTCCTTGTGTATATAACAAAATCTTTGTGCAAAGTTGGCCAATAATAGCCAGTTGTGAGGATCTTAAATGCTATTCTTTTTGCGATAAAATGACCTTGACATGGATCATCATCGCATGCTTTCATAATATAAAATATTTCATCTTACCTTATGCATCTTCTCATGATGTTGTCTGGGCTAGTATAAAACAAAAAACTTGATATCCAAGAATATGGGAAACATTTATGTATTAGCTATCTCTTTTCTCTTGGAGAAAAGCATGGTGGAATTTTCCCTGTTATCGAATAATTGGCAATATTAGCATACCATGGAATGTGTACATTTAGAGCAAATAGTGTTCATTTGGGAATGAATCATCCACCAATCCTTCACCTGATTGTTTTGGTAGTCTTAACAAAAAATTTGCTACTATATTGGCTTTACTAGGTTTGTCTACTATGGTAATATCAAATTCCTATAAAAGAAGTAGCCATCTTACCAATCTACCCCCAACTACGGGCTTGTTCATCAAATACCTGATTGTTGTGTGGTTTTTATGGAGAAAGAATGGATAGCCAGTAATATAGTGCCTAAATTTATTAACAACATATACTACAACAAGAATATCTTTTTCTATTACAGTATAGTTCAACTTCGCCCCTTGAAGATTCTTGTTGATATAATAAATTGCATACTCTTTGTTTCCTTCCTTCTAACGCAAAACTACTCCAATAGCAAAATATGAAGCATTTGTATGTATGTGAAAAGGCAGAGTCCAATTAGGTCCTCTCAAAACAAGTGCTTGAGTCAAGGATTTCTTCAGCTCTTCAAATGAGTGTTGACACTTTGATGTCCATTCAAATTCAATGTCCTTACTCAGCGAAAAAAATAATCAGTGTAAAAATCTTACTAAAATCTTTGATAAACCACTTGTAGTAGCCTACATGGCCAAGGAAGTTTTTGATATCTATTTTCTTATTTGGAGCAGATAATGTAGATAGTATTTCTATTTTGTGTGGATCAACTTGAATTCCTACATGGGATATAAAGTTTTCTAACACAATTCCTTGTGTCATCATCATGAAACACTTTTCATTGTTGAGTGACAAGTTTTGTTCTTTACATATTTTCAATACCTTTTCCAGATTATTGAGAGCTTCCTCATAAGTTTCACCATAGGTAGTGAAATCATCCATGTATATCTCCATGCAGCCATGTGCATAATCAGAAAATATGTCGAGTACTTCTCTTTGAAAGGTAGTTGGAGCATTGCATAAGTCAAAGGGAAGAATAGAGTAAGCATAAGTACCCCATGGACATGTGAATTTTGTTTTGTTTTGATCCTCTAGAGTAATTTTAATTTGGTTGTAACCACTGAAACCATCAAGAAAAGAAAAGTACTTCTTCCTAGCTAGAGAATCAAGTACTTGATCTATGAAGGGCAGAGGAAAGTGGTCCTTCCTGGTTGTTGTATTCAATTCCCTATAGTCTACACAAAATCTTCATTTCCCACCTTTCTTGAGACAATTACCAAAGGTGAGACCCATTCACTATTTGATATTGGATAGATAAAACCTACATTAAGGAGATTTTGTAGTTCAACTTTCACTATCTCCCTCAAGGAAGGATTCATACGCCTTTTAGGTTGTCGAATGGGTCTATAACCATCATTGGTATAAATCTTGTGCATACATAAATCAGGATCTGTTCCTTTCATATCATGGTAATCCCATGCATATGCTGTTGAGTGTCCAAGAAGAAAAGTTTTGATTCCCAATAAGAAAGGATGCATTAAAGCTAAGGGAGTCTTGTGGCATACCTTTTCATTATTTTCATGGCCTCCTTTTTGCTATATAAAAGAGTTGTCCATCATCTCCTTCAATTGGATGAAAATTAGGTTTCTCAACTTTATCTTGTTGGATACTAGCCACTCTCTTGCATTTACAATTGGCTTTTCTCTGCCTACAACTTGGACAATATTCAGTGAGCATAGCCTCAACTTCCTCCCACTTCTTCTTAATGTGGAGAGTATCTAACTGAGTTGCTAAGTGGTTGATGATAGCATCCTTCATGTTGGCTAATAGGTTGCTTAGCTCTATTTTTGAAACTTTGTAGATGATTTACCAATTGTGGATGCCCTATCTCCTCTTGACCTTTTAGTGAAGGTCCTGGAATAATTCCTAAAAACCTTACAAATTTCTTGAAATGGTATTTGAGAAATATCTCCTTGTCCAATGAGGTTCAAGGCATCCATGTAGTCATCATTGACTCCCCTCAAAAAGACCAACTTAAGGGACTCCTCAGAAAACTTATTTTGTGGGTTTTTCTTCAAAGCAAACTGAAATCTCTCCACATGATATTTTAGTGGCTCATCATCCTTGTATGGCATTCTAAAAATGTCATCTTTCCTCTTATCAAGCCCCCTATAGTAGTCTTGATACTTCTCTAAGAACAAGGTCTTCATAGTGTCCCAATCAGGAACAACATCTTGACCTAATCCCATGAACCATCTTAGGGCTACATCCTTTAGAGTTGTAGGGAAGATTTGGGGCCTGTGAACATCAATAGTATAATCATAAATTCTACATGGGACATCAAACTCAAATAGAAATGTATCTGGGTCCTTAGTCATTAACCTATAAAAGACTGGTAAGGCCGAAGGAGGAATATTCTTCAAGTTTATAGCCCTTTCCTAGACAGTGATGGGGAACTCAAATGTTGGTTGTTTAGGATCATCATCCATTGCATCCCCCATGGTGTTGTATGTTCCCTTTATCTGTGTGCTAGATGTTGGTGAAAAGGAAATTTATTCTTTAGTGTTACCTTCGCTCTGAGTACTAGATTCACCAATTTCTGCTATGGCTTCTTAGTGTGAAGAGGGAAGAAATCTGTCCAAGGAGTCTCTCTACCTCTGCATACGTGAAATATGGCTTTATATTCAACATCCTACACAGTGTTAGTGTATCTTCTGGTGTTGAAAAATATTAAATCTAACATTCCTAATGCTGAAAACAAAATGTAAACTAAGAAAGATTGTAAAAATAAGTTTATGAAGATAACACCATCCCCAAAAATGATGCAAAAAATATAGTCTTAACTAATGTGTTGTAAACTTTGTAACACTTACATAATTTAGAGGTTTAACTAAATGAACAATCCACTCAACATTGCAAGACTACATTAAAATGTCAACTTGAGGTTTGTAAACTTGTGATGGTGCAACATTTTATATTCCTTCAAAGACTCAAAACTACCTATACTATCTTACTCAAGTTATTCTACTTACTGGAAATTCACAAAAAATTCAAAATAGTAAAAGACATAACCAAAACTAGTGGCTATGGGTACCTACAACTTAGACTATAATTGAACTACTACTAATAAAGCATTACTATAACAACTTAAAACTAATGGAAATTAATGACAACTAAATTAACCTTCAGAGTACTAATGGTTATCCATTGCATGCATATTTGTAATCATTCATTAACAATAAGAAAGATATGAAATTATAGTTAACTGGCATATGGTTCATGAAATAATGATAAATGAAAAACAACTATTAAAAAAAAATGAACAACTGAAAATGACATGGAACAATACCTTGAGTGGCCTGCTCAAGTGGTTGTTCTCACTTTAACTGAACCCAAATCTAACTAATAAATTCTATGCATCCTATGAAATTAACTCCATTCATTGCATATCATGAAGATTACACAAGATCTTTCACAAATTGTATTCAATCATTCTGAATATTTCATGTCCTGAAACTAAGAAATAACTGATAACATAAAACTAAAAAACCACTAACTTATCTATGAATTTAACCAACAACTATATACAAGCTTTAGGGAATCTTATTTAAAACAACTTAACTGAAATCATTAAATCCACCCCTAGGTATTAGAGTGTAGAGTTAAGATTGATTTATTCAACCTATAATTGAAAAGGAAAAATAATTCTAATAGGAATATAACTATCAAAACAAAATTGCATGTAAACATACAAACATTTTCCAAAATCCTATAAGTAAAGGAGTCCTCCACTCCAGTGCTTATTGATTGATTATAATAACACATTCAACTTTCATCAAGTGCCTTTAATCAACAATCATCATGTTCAACTTGATTTGGAACTCCCTTGTTTTGTTGTCTCAGTCTCCTTTTGTCGTTGATTCAATCTGCAACTGCTTCATATCATAGTTCCTCTTTAGCTGCAAACAAGTTAATTTTGCAAAGCATGTACACAAGGATAATTATCACAATCAAAACATAGCATTCCATCAAAATTTCATACATATCTACATATAAACCATACAATACTAGTATATTATAACCATATTTCCATCATCATATTTTAGGTTTAACTCTGGATAATAGATATGAAAGGATAGTATAATATAGGAGCACTATCTAGAAAATGTATCTAAAAGTATCTCAAAATGTGTATGAAAACAATAGAAAATAAACTATTATGTGGACCCATCACAAAGAAATTCTAGAAAACACTTAGAGAAGAAGAATCTGAAAAGGAACATCCAAAAGCAAACATAGGAAAATGGATCTACCAAAGGAGACAAAACCAACTAGAAACACAAAGTAAAGAAATATAGCTAGTGCCAGTGCCAAACTAAGGTTTACCATTTTTTTGGGAGAAGAGATCCTCCATGGTCCACTAAGATCCCTCCTCAACTACTTCCTTTCCTTCAATTCAAAGTTTTTCAACATAAAACTTCCTACCTTTTCTCCTCTCAGACTCTCCACAGTCAAGTTTTAATTTGCTACTCGCGGTCTAAGAAATTCCAAGTTTTGGAGGATGAGCCACTACAAAGTATTTCTCAAAAAATTAGAGTTCAAATCATCCAAATCCTCCATGAAAAAAAATGTGCCATCTAACTCAAAGTCATCCTCAATCACCATAGTTGGAGAGATAGTATCATTATTGAGGATGAGGGTATCAACAATCCTTGCAAGCTACATTGGGGATGGATCTGAGGGTGCCACTGGATCATACCCAAAGATAGGAGGAGGCAATAGAAACTTTCCATGATTGTGCTATATGAAATCAACATCTAGAGACCCTAGATTTTTTTATCTATTTATTAAGACTAAAACATTTAGTTCTAGACACTCTTGGAACACTACAGGCCCCATCTTGTTGTAGTGAAAATATCTGAAGGGAAGCCCTTCAAAATTTAAGAATTACATCTAGGTTCCATATAAAGAATATATCTGAATGGAGCTAGGGAGAGGTTTGGAAATATCCACCAAGGCACAAACCTTGGTAAACCTACGTGAAGAAGCCCCCACATTTGGATCAAACTTGACAAAGCACCCCACTTGATTGATCAAGAGGCCAATGAGATTGGGATCCCGCATAACTAGAGGAAGGTTATAAAGCTTGATCCGAAGTGAAATCTTCGTGATTTTAGCTATTGCAAGATCAAAGTCTAAGGGGGTCCAAGGTATGACAAATAGGTTGGATTTCCCAAAAAACCATGGGCCATTTTGTAAAACAAAATTATAGTCTATAGTAGAAGAGAAGGAAATAAAAAAGAAGCCAAAATCCAGGGGTTGGATCATAGGAGGTGAAAAATTTCTCCAAGATGATAGAGACCAATCTTTCACATCTTTGAGAGACAACCATTTATGCAATAGCCTAATAACCAGATAACATATTCCAACATTAGCTGTAATGGAATTTACACAATTATCAGAAATGTGAAAGTTGACAGGTTCATCTGCAAATACAACTTCTACATCCCCAACAGAGAAAATAGATTTTCCATGAGAATGAGTCTCCACACAGGCAAAGGAAGGTGGATCAAGCGATTTGGAAGGAGGATAAGGGTTCAAACTCCGTATTTTCTCCAAACAGTATGCATTGGATTCATGGAAAGGATTGGCACTATTTTGCAATCCTTCAGAGATTTTAACCACCCTAGTCGTAGGCACAAATTTTGAAATTTGACCCAAGGGATCAAAGGAGAGAAGGAGCACAAGAGGGGAGGGAAAATTTGAGTCCACGATCTTTCCAAAATTTGAGCGCAAAGAGTAGTGCTACTATCCCATGCTTTCCATGGATACTTAAGAGGATTCACTACCACTGCCTCCCTTGGTAGCTCTCTTCTTTGCCTTCCTATCAACACCAATAGCCCTACTAGAGGTCGCAATCCCCACTCCTGCATCACTTGCACCATTGCATATTTTCGCTCCATCATTTCCAAAACAAGTAGGTCACTAAAAAAAAGTAGAACACTACTAAATGTCATTGAAAGACATGAAACAATTGAGGATCCTAATAATAATTATTTATGGAAAATTTTGGGTAGACTTCCACACAAAGAAAAGCTTGTTGATGCATTAAGAGCATTAATTGATTTTTTGGCAAGATAACACAAGAGTTTCACCCAATCAAAGAGATATTGTTAGAAGGAGAATACAATCTTGAAATCATGAACCACATCCTAAACACTTTTTGGATATGACTTAGACTCAATTTTATGAAAAGTTTATTTAAAGTTATCCTCAAGTGAGAATTAAACAAAGGTTAAATTTTAAAATGCTCAAACCTTTTTATGTTAAGATAAATCATGCACGCACTACATGTTGCTATATGATGTATATTGAATTTTCCATGCATTATAATATTTATCATCATATATTTGTTACTTTGCATATACCAAATATGTTTTGCAGGAATGTGGTATAAAAGTCCCTCCTCAATCATCAATATATTTTATTTCAAGTGTATTATGTAGAAGAGATGATGACTAAGGTTTTTATAAGAAGTTATGTTTGAAAGGATCATGTGTAACATTTGTAAAAAATTCTATATTTAGTGAGCACACATGAAATTGGAAAAAAACTAGTTACTTTTAGAAAATATAAGACAATGACATATGGGGTTAAAGATGGAAAAGACTTGAAGAGATGCAAGTTAGTGAATATAGATATTTATGTAGTTGAATTTATGAGGATTAAATTTCAAGAGAAAATAGTTTATGAGTATGCAATGCATACAAATAGAGTTTGATGGTTAGATGAGCAATGCAAGTTATATAAGGATACATTTTATCTTGGTACCATTGTTTCTATTATAGATTTTACTGAGAATTATACATTGCAACTACAAAATGAATTGCAATCTCAGTATTACAGCTCTATTCAGGTTACTATTTTTGTACACATAGAATTCATGCATACACATGATAGCATAGAGAAAGATAGAGAGATATTAAGAGACTATCACTTCTGTTGGAGTAATTAATTATTTAATTACACTTTATTAAGTTTACTTACGTAATAATTAGCTTGTTTAATTAATAAGTAAGCTTTATTTAGTTGAGCTATTTTTAGTTTAAAATTAGGTTTAGGGTTATGCTTACATTGCTTTTATAAAGCAATCCATCCCTTGTATTTTCTCAAATTCTTGAATATTATTCATTTGCACATCTTCATGCAAATTGCTCTGTTTTTTTTGTTTTCTCTTGTAGAAGGCATTTTTTGGTTTGCATTTCAGATCTTGGTTTCTAACATCATATTAGAGCCTTGATTTGCAACACCTTCTCAGTTTTTGGAGAAATTCATTGCAAAGCACATTCTGGGGTCCTCGAGGGTTTTATGCCTTGAGTTTATTTCAAGAGCATTTTGGATCATATCAGATATCTCCATTGGATTTAGAGTGTTGGAAAAAGTCACAATCGACTTTTATTTTTTCAAAAATTTATCAAGGGTTTGATGCAAGCCATTTTTATTAGAGCCATTTTCATTTTTGCTTAAAAAATCCAGCTTTCACTCAGTTGTAGGAAAAACGATTTTTGGGTTTTGTAGGCAGGGTCGAAATCTCAATTGGGCATATTTTAGATTTTGTATATCTTACACAGATCTGGAGAAAATTTCTATACAAAAAGTGGTATTCATCAGTTTTTCTACTCACTAAAGGTTAAACAAATTTATTTTTTTATCTTCCACTTGTTGGATCAAAAAACGATTTTTGGGTTTTGTTCTTAGCATCAAAATATTTCCAAGTTTTTGTTATTGTCTACAAATAGTGAGTAAATTTTGCAGAAATCAAATCATAAGTAAACGTTTTTTGCTAGAAAACCCATTTCTTGTAGGCTAAATTCAACTTTTTTGAAAAATTCATAACTTTTGGCCACAGTGTCTGTTTTTGGCAAATGAGATATTGACGAAAAGCTAGTTTCAAGCACTTCACATTGGTGTTGGCCATTTTTTTAGATTTTTTCACCTACACAAATTTAAGGTTATTTTTCATCATGGAGGCCTAGATGTGAATATTGGTTTGTGCATACACTCTTTCTTGTTTTCATGTATTAGGTGTGCATTTTCTCTTTGATTTATGCATGTTTTGCATGTTCTCCTTTTATAATCATGGGGTATTGTAATAAATTAACTTATATAAAGTTCCATCAAGGGGGTTTCTTGCATAATAATTTGATTAGAGTGTAGTTGCATTGCATGCACTTTGATCTCATCTTCATATTGATGACAGCTCACATGAGTTGTATTTAGATTCTGTTGTTTCTTTTGGCCACATTTTGCTCATAGATTGACACATTTTGGTTTGCATCAATTCACATCTCAAATTGAGAACCTATGGCTAATGATCTTGAATCACATCAAATTCACATCGGGTCACATCTTAGTTTGAGGGCCATTTATTTTATGGTTAATGTTCTAGAATATTCATGGTACTTGCTCCTATGGATCAATTTTAGTCACAGTTTGGCATCGACATCAAGATACACATAGCTTCCAGATTCTTTCATCATATCATTCTCTCTTATGGGGGGCATCATTTATTCATTTACTGTTGCTTCATAGATTCCAGGGTTGTTCCAGTTTGTGAGATTTTTAGTGTTCCTTAACATTAGGTCTGTTGTTGCATTATCATGATTATACCTGAGTCCTTCAGTGACTCTCATATGGTTTCTTGTAAATAGAGGTATTTTTCCTTGCTTTCCAAATTTAGGATTCCAGAGTTCTTCCAGTGTTTCTTTGCAGTAGGTCATCTCATTGGGGGGGTTTAGTCCCTTTGGGTTTTCTCCTCTTTCCATTCATTGCATTTGTACATGGGTACCTAACATGGACTAGTTTCCAGGACCCATTCATGCATTCATCCTAGCATTAGGTGCATGCTTTTTAGTCTCCCTAAATTGCACTTAAGGGGGGGTGTTGGTGTAATTAATTATTTAATTACACCTTATTAAGTTTACTTAGATAATATTATTAAGTTTACTTAGATAATAATTAGCTTGCTTAATTAATAAGTAAGATTTATTTAGTTGAGCTATTTTTAGTTCAAAATTAGGTTTAGGGTTATGTATACATTGCTTTTATAAAGAAATTCATCCCTTGTATTTTCTCAAATTCCTGAATATTATTCATTTGCACATCTTCATGCAAATTGCTTTGCTTTTTTTTGTTTTTCTCTTGTGGAAGACATTTTCTAGTTTGCATTTCAGATCTTGGTTTCTAACAACTTGTACATTAGCGACAATTGTACTCATTCCACAGACTTTGTGCAAATTTGATTTTAAATTTTATATGATAATTTAAGGAAAATAAATATGAGATACAATCAACACATCATATGGTCAGATAACTACACATCACGATTCAAGAATTTAAGAATGTTTATTCCAATTGACTAGGATGCATGTGACAAGTGGTGTTCAATATTTTTGGAATTTACTGAGGTTGGACATGGAAAGGGAGAGCATGATGGTGTTAGAGCATGTGTAAAAAGAGCCCTAGCTAGAGAAGAGTTGAAGTAACAAGGTGGTGCTAAGTTGATCGATACAAGAATAATTGTGCAATGGTGTAACTCCACAATGGGACCAGGTAATCAAGGTAAGTCTATGGTTTCTAGACATTTTTGGTTGGGAAAAGAATCTAATATTGCAAACTACCAAGATTATTATATAGTTACAAGATCGAGTGAGTTGCACTCATTTAGAAGTTCAAATGCAAGTTCACTAGTTATTTATACAAGAGAGATAGTGTGTTTTTGTTCTTCATATATGGATAAATTGTATGGGAAGATTGTGAGTCAAAATAGTGGGTTGATGAATGGTTTTGTAGACCTTTAGTTCCCATTGACACATATCAAGTTCCACAAGCACTACAAATGAACCAAATGGAAGTATTGGTGAAATTTGACCATGTATCTAACCTAGTTCAACTAGGTATTGTGATTTACTAATTAGTTGAAATTAAAATTTTATGTAATTTTGTTACATTTACATGGTTTCTAGAATTAATTTATTCATTCAATGAAATGTAGGTCATGTGTGTGCAGTTATTGCTGATGAGAATAATTAAGAAGGAACATATTATTTTTTGTGTTGTTGTATAGAGGGGATAAAAAATTTGACTACCACAATCACTGATGGAGAGGGTATTAAGTATCCAATAAGGACTGTTGTTGTCACAAGAACATGGCTTAGAAGGAACCTTATTAAGAAATCAGATTTTTGGTTGTTTGAGGACTTTGACACACATAGGTATATTCTTCATTACTCTAACCTTGTTGCAATGCATATTCAATTGATTAAATATCATGGTAGACCACTTAATAAGAATTTATGGAAAGTTCATGAAGTTGACCATGAGGAAATACTTGACACTATAAGGGTTAGATTTTATCCACAAGGTTCAATATATTAAATTTGAGCCAATTGCAT
The DNA here is from genome assembly GCA_007258455.2 of Sequoia sempervirens. NCBI lineage: Eukaryota > Viridiplantae > Streptophyta > Pinopsida > Cupressales > Cupressaceae > Sequoia > Sequoia sempervirens. The sequence continues at coordinate 19,053 of VDFB02142636.1, forward strand.
GTATTTAGTGTGTTAGAGCATTTGATCAAATTGATTCTATGAAAGGGTAGAATAATTTTGTATATATCATTGGTTGATTGAAATATCATCTATTCATTATACCAATTGTATGAAATGTGATTTTTTTTTGTAAACATCGTCAACTAATTTATATCTATGTATAGCTGAAATTTTGTATATATAAACAGTCAAGATTCTACGAAATGTTGGAAACAAGTTTATTTTTGTAAATATTGTTAGTTGATTTATATCTATGTATAATTAAATTTTTTTATATATATTTAAGCGACCAAGATTCTACCATAATTGTATCAATTGATTGTAAATGTGTGAGTTTTGCACATTTTGTTAGTTGGTTTGTATATGTGTATAGCTGATATTTTTCATTGAACATTTTGAAAATATTTGTATATTTTGTTAGTTACTCACACTTCATGATCACCAACACCCACAATACTAGCTTCTCAAGATATTTGTCATCTAAGAGTAAGTTTGCTCATACATGACACAACCCTAATCATTAATTAACAATACAATGGAACATTGACACATAATATGTAAAATAAAATATTTCTTTTTTTAAAAAAAATATGAAGGTTTTTTATAGATTGAAGACAAAAACTAACTAAACCAAACCTTTAATAATGTCAAAAACTATTAAAAATTGGACAACATGGATCTTAAGAGAAACACTAGCACACTGTTGCATGAAACGTATGGGAGAGTTAGGGTACAAAATAAAAGCATGCCTAGTATAGACGTGCCCACTCAAACATATTAGCAGTTATGGTTTGGCCCCATGAAAAACAAAATAAAAATTAGGCTACTTTGCAACTTAACATTGCATGTATCTGATAATTTTTGGGGCAACAAAAAACTTTCACCATGACCAAATGGATTGGAGATATGAAAAATTGAGAGAGGTTATTGTAGAAGGACCCTACAACTCCTTGTACCTTTAGAAATAATATTTGTAAGTGCCATAGTTTCCAAGAAATAACTTATCAAAGCTCGCCACTTTTTGGCATTTAGGGCTCTTAAGAGAAAGTGTCGATATAATGTAGCCTCAAACAATTTGACATGCTAGGGTATGAAACATGACCTTTCCTACATAAATTGCCTACTTGGATGTGTTGGAACTATCAGTTTGGCTGCATGATGGACGAAACAAAATTTATGCAACATTACAACTTTTCATTGAATGCATTTGACAATTTTTGGGGTAGCAAAAAATCTTTCACCAGGGTTGAATGGATTAGAGACATTAAAAAATAAAAGAGGTTATTGTAGAGGGACCCTACAAATCCTTGTAACTTTAGAAAGAATATTTGTAAATGCCACATTTTTTGAGATACAACTTGTTAAAGTTTTCCACTTTTTGGCATTTAGGGCTCTTAAGAGAAACTTTTGGCACAATGTAGCCTCAAACGATCTGGCATGCTAGGGTGCGAAACAAGACCTTTCCTAGCATAAAAATTCCCACTTGAACATGCTGGAACTATTGGTTTGACCGCACAATGAACATAATGAAAGTTATGTAACATTGCAACTTTTCATTGAATGCATTTGATGTTTTTTTTGACATGTGAAAAGTTGTCATCACGACTAAATGGATTGGAGAAATGAAAAATCAAGAGAGGTTATTATAGAGGGACCCTACATGAACCTATAACTTTAGATTGATTTTTTTTTTAATTCTATGGTTTTTGAGAAACAACTCATCAAATTTGGCCACTTTTTGGTATTTATGACTCTTAAAAGAAAGTGTTGGTACAATGTAGCCTGGAATGATCTGGTATGTTGGGGTACAAAATATGGCCCTTCCTAGCATTAAGCCACCCACTCATACATATTGAAACTATCAATTTGGCTACATGATGAACAAAACAAAATTTATGTAACATTGCAACTTTTCAAATGTTGAATGTATTTGACATTTTTTTCAACATGTGAAAAGTTATCACCATAGCTAAATGAATTAGAGATATGAAAAATTGAGAGAGATTATTGTAAAGGAACCCTACATGACCCTATACCTTTAGATTTTTTTTTTTGTAAGTTTCATGGTTTCTAAGAAATAACTCATCAAAGTTTGCCACTTTTTTACATTTATGGCTCTTAAGAGAAAGTGTTGGCACAATGTATCCTGGAATGATTCGACATGTTAAGGTGTGAAAAGGTACTTTACTAGCATACAATCACCCACCCAAACATGTTAGCACTATCAGTTTGGCCACACAATGAACAAAATGAAAGTTATGCAACATTACAACTTTTCTTTAAATGCATTTGATGCTTTTTTTAATGTGTGAAAAGTTGTCACCATGACCAAATGGATTGGAGATATGAAAAAATGAGAGAGGTTATTGTAGAGGGACCCTACATGATTTTGTACCTTTAGAAAAAATGTTTTTAAGTGTCACAGTTTCCAAGAAATAACTCATCAAAGTTTTCCACTTTTTGGCATTTATGGCTCTTGAGAGAAAGCATCATTACAATGTAGCTTGGAATGATCCAACATGATGGGGTGTAAAATAGGGCCTTCCCTAGCATAGAACCACCCACTCAGATGTGTTGGAACCGTCACTTTGGTTGCATGATGAGCAAAACAAAAGTTATGCAACATCACAACTTTTCATTAAGTGCATTTGATGCTTTTTTCAACATGCAAAAAGTTGTCACCATGGCCAAATGGATTGGAGATATGAAAAATTGAGAGTTTATTGTAGAGGGACCCTACGTGACCCTATACCTTTAGAAAAAAAAATCTATGTTCCACAGATTCCAAGAACAACTCGTCAAAGTTTACCACTTTTCAAGGCACTTCGGGCTCTTAAGAGAAAGCATCGACACAATGCAGCCTAGAATGATTCAACATGTTGGGGTGAAAAAAAGGAACTTTCCTAGCATAAACCTGCTCATCTAGATGTGTTGGAGCTGATGGTTTAGGCCCATGATAAACATAACAAAAGCTATGCAATATTGCAACTTTTTATTAAATGCGTTTGATGGTTTTTGCAACATTTGAAAACTTTTTGCCATAATCAAATGGATTGGAGTCTTGAAAAAATGAGAGAGTTTATTATGGATTTATCCTACATGACCCTATAGGTTTACAATAAAATTATAATTTCCATGAATAAGTTAATAATGAATGTAGGACAATCCTACTAAACCTAGGAGATCCCAATGAACTAGGTTAGTCCTAATGAACCTAGATCAATCCTAATGAATGAGGTATATAGTCGTAAATAATGTAGGACAATATTAAGAAATGTAAGATATGCTCATCATCAAGTGGTCAATAATTTGAATTTTGGTAAATAATATTTAAAATTTCAATAAATTAATGCTAACTTATTCATTATTATCTTTCTTGCATTGCACTCTATAAATATAACTTTTAGAGCAATGTTTGTTGGGCAATATATATGTCTTTATTAATTATTTATTTTTGATAAGGTGACGAATTTGACTTTGTAGTTAACTTGTTGTGACATGATAGGCAATTAAATTCAAAAATTAAAATTTGGATATGGGATATATGCTTCATATATACACTGCTTAGGGCTAAGTAAATTATGAGAACATTTTAAATCATTTAAGCTACCAATTTATGCATAAAATATTTATATAAATTGATCTCCATATGGCCATGAGATCATATAAAATATTATCAAAATGTCATACAATACCATCATGAGGGCACAAAAAATGTGATCAAAATGTCATACAATTCCATCATGAGCGCACACAAAATGTGATAAAAATGTCATACAATACCATCATGGTGGTGCATAAAATGTCATCAAAATATCATCAAAATGTCATATAATGACATGAGGCCAATGTATTGTTTCCCAGTCTATAAAATTTTATCAATACATATTTAGCCACACCAAAAATGTTATCTATGTGCCATGTATATGCATACAAAATATGTTCATCTATGAATATTGAACACCATTCCTAAAACATTGGGTTTGTTTTTACTCGACTAATTGAACTTTGATCACTTGTAACAATCAATGTGTTGCATCATTCTAATCTCTTGTGATCCTCAATATTTTGTAGCCCAACCTATACACAAAAAATATCAAATTAGATACTATGCCAAAGTCAAAAACTATAAAAATTATTTAAAATGATACATATATTATAAACACACAACATATTTTAGTAGTTTGATTAATTTTGCCTATGACGCTCGACATCATCAATAGATGTTTATCCTCACATAGGGGTGTTTACATCTATCTATAACATAACAAAGACATATTTATCAATTATTTTTGATAGGTATATTGATACAATTGACACAAAATAAACTATTAAACATATATATTCAAACTCATACATGAGTTAAGCACATTGACGATGAAATTGTTGCACTAACACCAAATTCCAAATTTTCTCTTATGCCAAGAGGTGTGTATATTGTATTCATCAACTAAACAAATAATAATAGAATAAACTTAAAATTTCACAAATATATATAAACAACAAATTTGAAATTTGGGAAAACAAACTTAAATGTGTTATATTGCAGCTATGTAAATCCAATGTCATAAGCATCCATGGCAACATGTGTTCTAGATAGTGATGTGATGCCTACCTATTCAATACAAAAGTTATATTTTAAATTATTAAAAATTATTTTGAATAAAAAGTATTATTTTATTTTGATATATTATACAACTTTTAAGTGTACAAGTTGTTGCAAGAATGCTTGATGATGTACCAAACTTTGGCATTAAACCCTGAAATGCATAATGTTTGAATCAATTTAATTCAATTATATAATTATAAATCTATTTACATTTACAATTTTTAAGTATTTAATACATAAAATGTTATAAATTCAAATCAACATGTACCTGCATTTGACAAACATACACCTCATTTAGCAACTCATTTGTCATCATCGTATTATCTGATGCACCACCCTAATGACCTAGTTACTCCCATGATATCTATATTGACAATGAGAACACACATTGGAGGTGAAACCATTTGCACCCTTTTCATTGCTATTTCTCCCAAAGCATATATTACAAGTTTGGACATATACAAGAGCTAGGGGCACTAGAGCTAGATGGTTGAGCTGTTGCATCATCTTGTGAGGAAAAAGGTTGGGATATTTATGTGCCATGCTCTATAATGGTCTCTGTTAGATTAACAACTGCATGGAGAGTCTACACCTTCATACTCTCTGCTATCTATTGGAACCGTCATATGACAGACAAGTATTTGTGCTAATGTTATTTGATGTGCACTGTTATCTACCCAACAAGGTCTTGATTTATTTTGGGTAGAGCGTTCACCTCTACCTTGAAAATCCTTCATATAAAAAATAATTGGGAATTTAATGAAGGATAAACTCAAAGTATAGTTTTATTAGAAACTATAATGGCATCTCATAATTATTACATGGAGGTTGGTCAAAGACCATCCACCACCTATCCCAAAAATTACATTTTTTATCTAATCATGATTACACCAATGTATTGGAAACCTCTTTGAATTCAGAGGAATAGGTTAATTGGTTGTAGAATCCATAAAAAGAACACATATGTTTTTTTTTTTTCTTATGCCTTTATTTTTCACTTCATCATAAGACAATTTTGTTGCAAAAAATTAATGACATGAATCTCTATAATTTTTCCATTGATTTATTTGATTTATGACTGTGTCAACATTTGTCAACATTACTTCCAATGTTGAGGCAAGGGATAGGCGATGTTGGTTTGATGTTGAACCCCTCAAATTTGAAACTAATTCATGAATTACAACTTTGTTTTCTTCTAGATGCCCTAACAAATCCTTTTAGCTTTTTCTAGGGTTTTTTGGAAGGATTGGAGGGTCAAGCATCCAAGGGTATTCCTCAAGAAATTCACCATTTAAATTTGGTTGTGGCTTCGGGTTTAAATTATCTATTAAATAATTAAAAGACATGTTCAATTGATAAAAAATAATCCATTTTTTCAAATGAAAACAAAATTTAAATCTAATGCACAAAAAATAACACTTACCTCTTCTTTGACATGACATTATGAAGCTAGGTTGCGAAGGGAAAAATAACTTTTGTGTTTTGTAGAGTTGAGGGAAAGAAAAACCTTGCAGAAAACATGGGTTGTGGGTGAGAAAAATGGAAAGGTTTTTTATTTAAAATATAACTTTATTGAGAAAACATGTACACATTTTTCTCTCATAGAAACACATACATGTTTTTCTTTCATAAAAACATGCACACATTTTTCTTTCATAAAAATGTCTACACATTTTTGTTTCTTAATAATGCGTACGTGTTGGGGTGACCCATATAACGCAACAGTTGAAACACTTGCTTGGTGACATTGCCACCAAGGTTCAAATCCCCACTGGGTCGCTATGCTTGTAGGCTTTGTGCCTTCGTTGGGCTGGTGGGCTCACAAATTTGAACATCAATAGTGTTAGGCACCTTAAAAAGTGCCCATTACCAATCAAAAAACAAAAGCGTACACGTTATTTGTTCGAATAACACACTTGTGTTATGGCTCAATTTTTCCAAGCCATAAAATGAGCACGTTATTTTAATTTCTTCAAAAAACAAGCACATTTTTCTCATTTTTGGGAATTTTACCACTTTAAAGTGTGTCCCATCTTGGTGGACATGCCCCAAAGTCTTAATTGTTCTATCCCTAATCCTAAATTCTCTATTTATTTTTTTCTTTTTCCCTTTCTAGTTTTCACTAGGATTGGTTTTCAATCTGACATACCAAAGTAACTAGTTCCAGATAAGTATTAAAACTTGGGCTATTTTGATTTTTGGTATTACTTTGGAGATGAACTATTCAATTTTCTATTTTTTGATTAGTGGTTCCTCCAATATTCTAGTTATTTCCTTAAATATTTTATCAAACTATGCTATGGTTTTATCCTCATTTTGTGTAAGGTCTTGTAGTTTTCTTACCCCTTTGGTAGGTAGTTCCAGAGTGTTGAAGTTTGCTAAGAAAATCTTGCTCTACTATGTCCTAGTCCTTCTTGTTGTTGGGATGGGTTTTTTGGTGCCATTTTAGGATCTAACCACATATGGATCAAAAAAAATTGAACAAATAATTGTGTTGTCCATTGTTATATTAAATTATCTTTGCCACATTGATTCTAAAATAATGACATGTTTTGTTGCTTCATTGTTATCTTTTCCAAAAATTGGTAGCTTCCTTGATGTAGTCATGTTTTCTTCTTCATAGCCATTGTTTGTATATCCTACATGTCAAAGTGATATGTCCCCAATTCTCCTATATTATTTTCCCCACTTTCATGCTCTCCTATATCTTGTTTGCTTAAGATGTGTTCTATTTTTCCTATGGGAATTATTTTTAATTTTAACGACATTAAGGGTGACTCTTGGTCCATGGGTCATGTTTGTTCAACTTTTATTTTCATCGTTGGAGATGTTTGGTTGTTAGTGTCATTTGATTAGTTTATGGTGTCACTTCATTAGAGATTGTTAAACTTACACGATCCCATTTATCTTCTATCACACTTCTCCTTGTATTATCAAAACATTTCTAATTACTAACACATCTAAGTATTTCACATCAAATGTTATTATTTGAAGATTTTGTATAGCGGCTAATACCGATAACCAATCCTCATCTATCTTTAATTGAATCTTTTCCTATTCTAGATAAGCAGTTTGTGTTCTGGTTAGAGGTGGTGTCACAATCCTTGTAACTTCTTACTCTAAATCCTTTTTGGTTTTTCTATAATCTCTAATTTCTCCTTCTATGTTTTACAATTTGATTTATTCTCTCTATGCTAGAATTTATTTTTGGTATCTCTCTTTTGACTTCCTTGGATGCACCCACAATGACCATGCACTCAACATCACCCTTAGTGGCATTCTCCTCCTCTTCATTTGTATTTTCTACTGCTAACTCTAAGTCATGTTCTCTTTTCCTCTTTTTTATTTCTTCCATTCTTCTGCAGTATATTTCCTATTGATCTTGAGTTTGTTTCAACATTCTCTCTTCTATGTTTATTTCCATTTCCAACTTAATTTGTTCAATAGTCTCCACTTTACTTTTGTTATCTTTTTTTGTCATGGGTTTTTTGGTTTGGGTTTCCATTAATCCTTATATATCCCACTATCAGTTTATAATTTTGAACAATCACATATATTTTTAGGAAACTTTTTAGATTCCTCCCCCCTTTTCCATTTGTCATCTCTTAAGTGCTACGCCCTTTTTAAAAAGGTAGTCCCTAAGGGTTGTGTCTGTAGATTTCTTTCCTATTGTTACTATCTTCTATAGCTACCACTTCTATTCCTTTACCTTGTATTTTCTTCACTTCTCACTCTAGGGTCTCGACAATGAAACTAATGTTGGCAAGAGGAAATGGGGATTTGCAATTTAGAGATCTATACCCTAGTATCCCTTATGTAGTCTATTTATACCTCAAAGGATACAGTGAGAGAAAAGAGTGTGGTAAGAATCTATATATCTATCAACATTTCATAAATAACTTAAATAAAGATAACATTCATTCATAACACATTTTTATATAAAACCTTATAAATCCATATATTTATATATTCAAATAAAAGTTACAATAGAAATTATTAGAATCTACTTTGTCTTACAATCTATTTATTCTCTATCTCTCTTTATTATGATCATCTATCAATCTGATACCTATTATATAGATACATTAATTATTTTTCTCTTATAGAGATGTGACCCTTATAGGGCACCCCTTACTCCATCTTCCTTGTCAACTTGAGGTTTTTCTAGTCCTATGTGGTAGCTTTTAGTCCTTGTCATGTATCCTACTAACACATATGAAGCCTTATTGTGTGTGTGTGAAAGTAACTTTTCTTAAAGGACATGATATGTTTACTAGCCACCTTGATCTACAACCCTCTCCTTGATGATACTTCCATCCTCAACTAGGAGAGGGAACTAAACTATCATGCATCCACCTTGTTATCCACATAACAATTAGTCCATTATAACATTAGTCACATTTATATCAAACTTACCATAATGAAATTAATTAATCAATTTATCATAATTAAAATCAAGGTAAAATCATATCAATTTCTCATGCATTATTTTGAAACTAGTATCAACATTTCACATACACTTGAATATAAAAATTAAAAGTCATAACATAAAGACCATATCTTATTTCAAGATTCTATAAGAAAATCATGATTATAATTGGATCATCTAATTATCCAAATAGTAATATAAACATAATGTGATTTAATTGTTTAAAAATGGGGTGTGACATTCATATTTTACTTGTTTAGAATCATAAATTTTTGTATTGCTCAAAATATTCTTGAGTAAAGGTAGATATGAGTAACATGTGTAAACCAAGTGATAATCTACTCTCCAAAATTTCATGATGAGGAAATGAAACCTTTTGTTCATTGTATCACCTAGTTTTGAGTAGATTTACGAAATTGAGTTTGTGATGTGGATTAGCTTCCTTGGTGGACCATTCAGTAAATGCCTTGAAAATATGTTATTTGAATTAATACTAGTTATGGAATTATCTTTTGAAAACCATATACATCTTGTTGAATTTCAAGATATCATAATGAGATGATTGAGATATTTTTATGATGTAGGCATTGATTTATATAAGAAAATTTTACAAATCTATATAAATTCTATATGTTTTTAAAAAAAAAGGTGCAATGCACCCATATTATTAGGGGTAAACGCTTTTGACTAGAGCTATGAACTAGGTATAAGAACCACAAGAAACTACCAAACCTGCGACCACAATGGCCTAGCAAAGGCACAAAGCCTATGAGCACTTTTGGCCCAACGAGGGTTTGAACCCTTGTGGTAGTCACTACAACCAAGTGACTTGACCAGCGAACCATGCCCTTATCAACATAAATTCTATATGTTTAAATTTAGTGCATTTAGTACATTTTATTTGATAACTTTAGATATGAGTATGGATGGTGGCCGTTTATGGGAACTACGAGAATGTAGGTTGTTCTACCTATAAAATGTTATGGCTTTAACTTGAAATCATTCATAAGTGCATTGCTTTGTTTGATTTATATTCTCACCTATAATATTTTCATCAATAGACATGCATAAATTAAATATATGTTTCTTGAGAATATAGTTATGCAATATTGTCAATGATTTACACAGTGCATCAAATTCTTGCATGTGTGTTGGCCACATATTGCTAGCTCCTGTGTGATGGGTCATACTTCTCTAGTGGAGGAGCATGTATAATCATAATTCTTCGTGGCAACATGGATATCATATCGGCGATGTCATCTCTCTTACTCCTTAAAAATTTTTAGTATGGATTTAAGATGTGTGAACTAGAAATTGTAAATGTAATCAATTTAAATATTATGATCATGGCTAAATATTGCAAAGGATTTTGTTCTAATTGTACATGGTTGTAGAATCATTATATATCTTATAATTTTTGACTCTTTGAAATTGGATAAAATTTATGATCATTTTATTAATTAATTTTCATTTTTATTAGTGATTATTGGGTGGGATGCTTCAATCACGAGCAAAATGAAGGAGAGTGGAAAATATTATTTTAACTATATTACATGGGTTTATATATTTTTATCTTGATTCAACATATATAATTCAAAGGATAATGATTCATGTTGTCGAGAAAATATCAAGAAATTGTATTTCCTATCATAATATTTGGTTGCACATGGCTTTATAAATTCTTTGAAAAGTTGCACAATGTTTGCCTACTTTTGTGCATATAAAGGAAAAAATGGTTTTGAATTTTCTTGTGCAACACCTCTTGGCTAGCAATGTAAGAAGAAAACAATTAAATGATTTCATATGTAAGCACATTTGAATACAAATTTTTGTAGACAACCTTTTAATGTATTCTCTTCATTGTCATCTTCATAATATATGCTTTAGAAAAAAGTTTCTAACCTAATGCATCCACAACTTTGTGATGTAAAAGGGGATGCTTGACAACCATATACCAATGCATCGAGAGATTTTTCCACATTGCAAATATTATATTTTCTTTTATTTATTTCTATTGCTTAACATAATCTAACTTCAAGTATTATATTCAATATATACCTTTGAAATAAGAGCATCACACCTTTGTGATTTAAGTCCAATATCTTTTTATCTTAATGTGTAGGAACCAAAAACTCAAACAAGTAAAAGGCTCATTTGAGGCCCATTTGAAAAAAGCAAAGGAAATTGACAATTACATTACAAATAAAATTGAAGTTGTTAAACAAAGTTTTCTTTGGATTTTAATTATAAAGAAATATGTAATACACACATATTTTAAATTTCATAGATGAACTTCTACATACAAAAAATGAAATTATAATGCAACATATTTTAAACATTACTTTATATACAAAAAATTGTAAATAAAAATAATGTATCTTCTAACACTAATCAAATTACATTCTCTAGCATATTAGCTTACATAGATATTTCTTTGTTGTGTGAAATTATTGTGCAAGAGGTGAGAGAACTATCTAACTATGACTAAGTTATGACATATCAATTCCATGAGAATGATCATTATGAGGTGGTTCCAATATAGATTTGGGAGAGTGACAAATTGTTGTAATTGATTCATATGCTCTCAAGTCAGAATGAGGCAAATGTGGGTTAGCTTTTGTATTTTATGTTGTTTCATAACAATGTTGTCCAATTCTCCTATTTCTTGAGATTCATCAAGGAGGTTAGGCCTCCTAAGGATGGAATCTTGAGATATAATTTTGATGGGTGTTCTAGTGATGTTGAGATAAAAAAGCTTATTAGGGTTGTAGAAAATTCTTTGAAGGTTCAGAAAGGGATTGTGTTTGTCATAATATCCAACATTAGATCTAGAATTTGGTTTGACAACCCAATAGGATTCAACAATTAGGAAGTAGGTCATGTTCAAGGGAATGTCCTAGGATAAAGTTCATGACTAGATTTGAGACCAAGGATGGTTTTAAATGTGGTAAGGAGGAAAAAGGTGGGAATTAATAGGATAGATAGGACATGTGTTTAAACAAAGTTCTCATAAGGGTAAGGTAGTTCAAAATTGTAATACCCAAAAATAAGTAAAAGAGAGAACATCAAATAGCATTCAAGATCTACTCAAGAGCTAAAATGAACAATCTAAAGTTAGTCAAGTTCAATTAGGCCTCACTAAGGAAAAATAATGAAAAACCAAGAGACAACTCTAGTTTATGTGATATAGAGGTCAAATTTGTATTATCAATTGGGATCCTTGCAAGATGGCCTAACTACAAATTTACTTGATGAGTCTTTAAAAAAAAAGATAATTTGCTTGAAATTTAAATTCTTTATATAATTCATCTAATCTACATTTGTTGGCCAATCCATGTTAAGCAACTATTTAATGCCATGTTTATGGTGGAATAAGCTAAGTGTGGAGTGATGATTTGCAAAAGGGTGGATATAAATGACAATCAAATTAAATCAAAACTTAAAAAAAATATTTTTGACAATTGCATAAATATATCTAGTGTAAGATAAATTACAACATCTTTCAATCTTTTACATGACTAAATTCCATAAGTTAATGCTTATACACTATATAACCTATCAAATCTACATTTTTAGTGAGGTTTTCATAAAAAAACATCAATTTGCATACATAATGAGGCATATGCCCAATCATAACTAAACAAATTCCTACATAATGAGGTATAGAGTTGGCTCTAGCATACATTCCATTCTTTTGACAAGTGCAAGAGTAAATGAACAAAATGAAAATCAAGCAAATTTGAGAAGTGAGAACATAAATATGATTATAGAAACCTCATGAATTAGAAATTCTATACTGATTGTTCATGGAACCTAGGGAGCCTTCAAACAAGTCTAATAAATGGCTCTTGATGACTTCTACAACCATAACTAATGATTGAAAATGATACTTGAATTAACCAAGAGACAAAGAGACAAAAACAATTAAAGTCTATTGAACAATGTTGTAGAAATAGCCCTTCATAGAATCATTGGACTACAAAACAAAACCACAACCAAGTTTTAAATGTAACAAATAATATTAAATGCATTTCAAAACTCTATTTCAAAATTATAATTTAAATAACACTTTAGAATATCTATTTCTCATCATTATTAGTATAATCTGCAATATAAAAATAAATCTAAAAAATAAAATATCTAATACACTTTAGATATTATTTTATATAAAAAATAATAAATAAAATTCATATATCTTATATATACAAATCAAATTGTACACCATACTATATTAACTTGCATATAATATTTTTTTAACCGTTACACCTCCTAATAGAAGTGATAATTATTTAATAAAAATGATAATTTTTTAACCGTTACACCTCCTAATATAAGTGATAATTATTTAATAAATAAAAACAATTTATGTGCTCTCGGGAATACATCTGCCTATAGAATAAGATTTCAGAGACCCACATCCTTTTACTTTGGATCAATACTGTGTACCTGCACTAGTGTTTCCATCTGGAATTGGGTACACAAAGCCGAGAAGAACTAAACGGAAAAACCGAAACAAACTTGCTTGTTAAGCCACTTAAACATCCTTTCTCAATCGGCAAGTAATAACCAAGCAAATCCAAATTTAGAAATAGATCATGTAACCAGATGAATTAGCATCCAATCCATTCCTCGGCAGTATTTCATTCTCTCTCGAAAATTAAGATACCACATTGTAAATCATGGGATTGTTCTCAAACAAAATCAGCAGAGAAGATTTGAAACCAGGAGATCATATCTATTCATGGCGGTGCGCTTATGTTTATGCTCATCACGGTACTCACTCTTCTTTTAACTCCCATCATTTTTACATTCGCCATTCTCTTTTTTTTAAGTAATTCTCCACTGAAGTCTTTGTTGCTTGATTGGTCTTCTTAATCCCAGATGAAACATAAGTTGTGAAAAGGGATTTTCAAACTGTATATGTATTTCTTTTGTAAATGTTATAGTAGAATATTAATGATCCCAACCCATTTTTAAAATTTATTTCTCGGTAAGTTCTAATCACAATTTGAATAATTCCAAATATGGGTCAGGCTGAAATCCACAATATAATTTTTAGGGCACAATTACAGCTTATTGTGGTGGAAGATTTGAAGAGTCAACATGGCAGATTTATCATCAGGGATTTGAAGCATTTGGTGTGAGTTCGTCAATGCCTGATGAGTTCAGTAGTATGGCTCGAAACTTCAGAGGAAACGAATTTATGTAGTATTCCAGAAAGCTATACCTCAACTCCATCAAAATGAAGAAAACATTAAAACTCCAATTTATAGTGCTTTGGCGAGTGTCCCTTTACCATTACATCACTAAAACTTTGAACACAATTTTATTTTATCCAGCCTTGAAACTGATGATTAAAGATATTGGATATATAATAGAATTGGTTCCTCAGATATTACCTGGATAATATCCGCAGAGCGATTGATATAACCAACTGCCCCAAAATTATGTTATAAAATTTTAGCAGGAATAGGCCTGGGCAGCTATAAACAGTCTAACACGAGAAACACGAAACTGTGACTAATAATGCATCCACAGCACAGAAATTTGTCCAAGCATGTCTATGATCGGATTGGTATGACCTCTATAAAACATCAAATGGAAATCATGCATTAATAATAGGATCCAAGTTCCTCCTTTACTTAGCATTAAACTTTTAGCAAGAATAGGCCTGGGCAGCTATAAACAATCTAATATGAGAACCACAAAACTCTGACTAATAATGTATCCACATATCACAGAAATTTGGCCGAGCATGTCTATGATCGGATTGGTATGACCTCTATTAATAATGGAAATCAGGCATTAAACTTTTAGCAGGAATAGGCCTGGGCAGCTATAAACAGTCTAATACGAGAAACACGAGATTCTGACTGATAGTGCTTCCACATATCACACAAATTTGTCCGAGCATGTCCATGATTGGACTGGTGTGACGTCTATAAAACATCAAATGGAAATCAGGCATTGATAATAGGATCCAAGTTCCTCCTTTACTTAGCATGGGAAATAATTTTTGTTTTGATTTCGAGATTTGTGAGGGTGGAGTGGCTCAAGCGCTACACAGTGCTTATAAGGAAGGAGGTTAATTTTGTGGTTAGTTAAAATGGTTTCTGTAAAATCAAGGAATTTCTGCTTTAATTAGTGAGATTTTCAAACAGAGCGGCCTTCTATTTAGTAAAGCAACATGTAGATTTCGAGCAAAGCAGCTCTTTGTATTCAGTTGGAACCTATGTCATGTGGATGTTTTCCATGTTTTTAATTGTGGTTAAGTTCAGCAGAGCTTATTGCAGGGTCTGCCATGTCTGACTTGGTATCCACTTTAATGAGAGCTATCTGAGGAGCACTGTAGTTTTGATTGTTTGTCATGCTCACTAATTAGTCTGCCTATAAAAATAATTGGTACTCTGATACCAAAACTCCATGGTTTTCTTTTCACCGTGGGCTTTTGAATGGCAGCAGAAAATCAGTTCTATTGAACACTAGAGCACCTGAGGTGGAGGATCAACCCAGATAACTTGGCAACTCTATGCATTCATACTTATGTTATGGAGATTAATGCCCGTGTAAGCTCATGTTTCTTCCTTAGGAATTTTCTTGCTTCATTTTCTGATCCCTGTCTAAAAGGATGGGAATATGTTAAGTTTTTCCGGATGTTCAAAGATGTATTTGATCTCTGTTTTATGCTGGCATTGATTTTTTACATTACGGTTGGTTCTGTTTTGGATGCTGGCATAGGTTTTTAGTTATCACTTTTATTCTGAATGTATGGGCCCCATATTTAGGACAACTTAGATTACTAAATAGAATATTAGAACAAATATTCAGATTATTGTTGAACTTTTATTAAACATAATATTAGAACAAATATTCAGATTAATAATGGGATCTCTGTTTTCTCAAGGAGGTCGAGGCCAGAGAGCAAGTTTAGGATTTTAATCCAAAGGTCCAATTATACGATGGAACACCTGATGACAGGAAGCTACGGTGTAAGAGAACGCAAAGTTCCTGATTAAAATTGAGAAGCCCTGCAGTGCAGGTTCAATATGCAATGATAGGCACAAAGTATAAGATATCTGATGTTATGAAGATCTATCAACTATGAGTTAGTGATAAGTATTCTTATGGTATCGACATGCAATCAGAATCAACTTTCAAATCCCTTAACCCATAGTAGCAGAAATCATGATTAATCATCAATCCTTGGTTTTTCGTTTGATTATCTACATTATTCTTGTTGGTGTAATATTTTATTCACCTTGGATATGTTTTATCCTAGTGTTATATTGCACCTCTTCAATAAATATAATATTTAATTGTTCTCACCTATGCAGCTAATAATGACATGTTCACCTTGCTTTAGGTAAACAAGTGCCATCACTACCTCATCAACTCTTGATTGATGGTAGTTAAGTGCTACCTCTATTCAGTTGGACTGAATTCTCACCTCTTAACTGGGAGAGATTGAGTGTTCACTCACACCTCTTGAACATGTCATCTCCTTGATTCATGCATCCAGGACACCTATATATTTGTATGTTCCTTTTTGTAGCTTGTCTCCATAATGTTGAATATAATTTTTTTATCCATTTTCTTGGTTTTGTGATTAACTTTTGTTGTTTACAACAAATTCTAATAGCTATTTGTGATAATTTGTTGAGATTGTTTGTTTGTTGAGTTGTTAAAACAACTCTAATAATTAGTGAGTTGTTCCTATAATGTAGGAACTAAAACTCCTATAACTATGTAATCCATTAATTGTATGAAATAGGAAGAAGAAGCACGTATTAATTTATTTTGATTAAGAGCTTCTTAGTCTATTGTGTTCTTATGGAATGTAATGTGAAACGTTTTCTAGTATGGGTCTTTTAGATTTGTGTGGATTTCTTCCCTGGTGTACAAGCATAGTGGTGAACAAAAGCACTAGTGTAATGCAGTTCATGGATCTTGAAAGGGTTTGTGGGAGGATCCAGAAAACCACATGAGGTGAACAGATGAGTGGGTTCCTGTTCATGTCTAGGTTTGTGGTAAAACTGTGTGAAAACCATGAAAGGTCGATGGGAGGTGCCTTTCATTTTGAATCAAGATCATGACCCACAAGAGTTGGGCTTACTATAGGAGGAGGGTGTGAGTACTTACCATGTTCACACTAAGTGGGGGAATGTTGGGAAATTAATTGTTAGTGTTCACATATTGTGAGTTGTTAACACAACTCACGTAGCTATTTGTGACAATTTGTTGAGATTGTGCGTTTGTTGAGTTGTTAAAACAACTCTACTAATTAGTGAGTTATTCCTATAATGTAGGAACTAAAACTCCTATATGTAATGATGTAATCCATTAATCATATGAAATAGGAAGAAGAAGCACGTATTAATTTATTTTGATTAAGAGCTTCTTAGTCTTTGTCCATGTTTCTAATAATTTCTAGGATTAGAGATCAATAGTTGCTTGTAGAAAAAAACTTTGGTATGCTCTTCTCTTCCATCAAATGACGATCTTGAGAATATATAAATAACATAGTTGAGTTTTTTTAATTTGTGGCTTTTTTTTACAAATTGCTTTGGATGATTTTTGGAGCAAAGTTGAGCTCACCATTGAGTTCATAGTGTTTGAAAAAGCTGGTTTTTCTTTTTGATGTGTTCATTTTGGACATTGGAGGTTAAATCTGCAGGAGTTTGAAGTTGGGAGGTGCATGCTAGATTTGGCAAGTACCTAATCCTTTGGAGCATTTTGAGTCAATTCCAACCTTCTTGTCGCATTCTGAAATCGCAAGAACTCATAGATTGATTATCAAATCATTGAAATTAGAGCATTTTATCTACAACCATTAGAATATATTTTCCCTCCTCAATTGTACAAATTGTATTGTTGAAAAAGTAATAAGAAAATCTTGTTGCACAATATTATGTAGGTTTGCACTTGGATTGTAGCTACAAGTTATTGTAGTGGCAACAACAAACAACCCACCACTACCACCCAC
>VDFB02142637.1:0-22081 GCA_007258455.2 Sequoia sempervirens
CTTGTCTATGCTATTGCTTACTATTATGCTATGATAGATTTTTTCCAAGCATCCATAGCTTGTTCGAAAGCACCTGTTTTAGGATTTTAGCCATAGCAGCAAGGCAATGAACTATTTGATAAAATTATTTGATAGACATGTATGAAAAATGTGTTATCATAGACAAGGTAGTGAACTCTTTGAAAAAATGCCTCAAAGAAATGAGGTCTCATGGTGATGGAATGCCATGACAATCAAAGAGTTCATTGTCATGGCATTCCATCACCATGAGACCTCATTTCTTTGAGACATTTTTTCAAAGAGTTCACTGCCTTGTCTATGATATTGCTTACTAAATTATGCTTTTGATAGATTTTTTCCAAGCATACATAGCTTGTTTGAAAGCACTTGTTTTAGGCTTTTAGCCATAGCAACAAGGCAGTGAACTATTTGACAAAATGCTTTGGTAGACATGTATCAAAAATGTGGTAGTATAGACAAGGCAGTAAACTATTTGAAAAAATGCCTCAAAGAAATGTGGTCTCATAGAATGCCATGACAAGCAAATGCAATTGGCAATTGTTCCTAGTTATTAGTTATGCAATGTGAAGTAATTGCATAACTGCTTAGGTTGACTTTGTAAATACTATATTGTAATTGAAATTTTGTCATCTATCAGCATCTAGTTATTAGTTATGCAATGTGAAGCAATGCTTTGAGTTTGAAAGATGTGCAATGCAATGTAAGATCAACGATATGAATATAAACTATAAAAAATCTGTTTTTACAATTTATTAGTTAAACTCTTTATTTTATTTTCTCTCTATATATCTATGCTATGGAAATGCCTTTAAATTTTTTGAAACAAGTTTTTATCTCTTGTTCTTCTTTTTTTTTTTAACCTTTTTTTTAAATCTGATTTTTTTTTTTTTTCTAATTTTTCTAGACTTTTTTCTGGGCTTTTCCTTTTTCAAAATCTTATACTTTTGGTTTGCCGATTTTTTCCCCAAAAGATTTTTGCTGCTATGGTATAAACACAAATGTTTTTGTAATATTAAGGATACTTTTTGAAACTTATATGCATTGCTAATCTAAAAGGAAAAGTCTTTTTCCTAATCTGTATGCAGCCATGCTTTTGACATTGTCAAAAGAGAAAAACTTCCTGAATGATGCAAAGGCATGGCCAAGCAATTCTAACTCTTTGCATGAGAGAAGAGAGATGTTGGAGAGTACATCAAGTTAGTGAGAACAAAAGTGCAATGTGTTTTAGTTTGTAGTATTCCTCTGTTTCTCTACAGATGTGTCATAAATTCTCAGTTCAAATATGGACACCAAATATCGATAAACAAGATTTGTATTAACCAAATAGCCATGTACGCATACATCAATATATGTTGATATAAGTATAAAATATAGTTACAAAATAGCCATATAGGCTTATGAGAATGTCATATAGGCATACAATGTCAAATATGTCCAATACAAAAAATGTACAAAATTGCCATGTCTAGGCATACAACAAAGGGCTCTAGAATCAAAATTCATTTCTCTCCATGCTCTGGAAATAAATTCTTTCCCTTTTTTTGGCGATTCGACGGTGATAATTCCATCACTTGTTTTTGTTGTGCTCGAGGAGTGCTCCTCCTACTCCTCCTAGAGTTTAGCTCCTAGTGAAGTTTTAACTATTACAATAAGAAGTATTTAGACATTAATATATAGAAATTACATTATAAAAAATGATATATTTAACAAAATAATCACTTACGGCCATCTCACGATCACTCTCCACAATGGAAATATTTTCACACCAATGCTGAGGCATGCTCAAGCCTTGTATAAACCATCCAAATAGGAATTAAACTACCAATCAATAATGGTTTGATTTTCCACTAGAACTAACATCTATAACAATGAATGTAAATTGAAATTTAGTAATTTTCCTCATACCTCCCCTATCAGAGCCATCGAGGATTGTATAGTGGATGAAACACCAATATCCATTTCCCTCACAACATTTGGAGGTGTTTCCACAACCAACATCTGAAAATAAAACAACAAATTATTCAATCACAAAAAAGTTACAATAGCGATCTACGTCACATGATTTATAATGTATGAGATCTAATGAACAAAATTTTGAGTACAAGTATTAAACTATATATTTCTGATTATCATGCTTATTATTTTCCCTATCCATATATTTCTGATTATTATGCTTACTATTTTTCCTAGCTAAAGCAAATTGAGTGGAAGGGTGCCTTGGTGAATGATGAAAGAGTGGATTGTTTACTGTCTCTAATTAGGTTTCTTGTGCATGGAACAATCATTTTTGTTGATAAGTAAGATGTTTGAAGCTTGAGGATGATAAGAAGAAGTATTGAAATGAGTTGGCTTGTTGTTGCCTTGTGGTTTACAAATGAAACAATGTGATTTTTGATGAAAATAGAAAGAAATTTTAGTTGCTTATTCAGTTTGATCTTCTCCTGATTCAATTGGGTTAGATGTTGGTGTAGGAGCACCTAGGTCATCAAATACTTTTCAATTTTGCAAAAGGGATGAGTGTTCAAATTTGTATTGAGTCAATCACAAAAGGTCATGGAAAAATGATGTAAAGTGCATGTTCAAGGTCATATGAGGTCTTATTTGAATGCATTTAAGGTTATGGGTAAGTTTTAGGTGGTCAAAGTGGGAAAATGCAAACAATGCAATAATGTAATATTGTTAAAAGTTGTTAAATTGACAAAAACAAGGAAATCAAGCATATTAAGGGTTAAAAGGAGTAGTTTCAACCGATGGAAAGACAGTTATGGAAAAGGAAATATCTTTAAAAGGAATGTAAATGCGAGAAAAAGCAGAAGTTTGTGTTCTTGTAATTAGATTTTGAAATAAAAATTCCTTGTTTATGAGTTTGCAGCATTACTCCATTGTTTTGTTTTTTTGTGTTGGTAATTTAGGAACACCCAAAGTTAAATCATAGTGTGAATACATGTAAAGAGGAGTTAGTTTCCAATTTCAAGAGTTGGAAGGTTAGTTTTAGGAAACAAAAGAATAAAAGATAGTTTTCAGTGCCCGACAGAGTCCTTTTAGAGGCAAGTTTGAGAGTCCAATAGGGTTTTTCTTCACTATCCACCAATGTAGGTCAAGTAAATTGGTGGAGTAGGTTAATGTTAGGATTTTTTACATGTTTTGGTGATTGTAAGTGTAAGGAAAAGCAAGAATACCATGGTGGATTTGTTGCTACACTGGAAAATAGAGGATTTTCCTACACAAAGTGATGCTGCAGTCGTGGGTCATGAATAAATAAAGCTTACAGAGGCTTGGAAATGATGTAGAAGGTCTTGGCAGACATAAAAAATCATGTTTCAAGTGGTGGCCAGAGAAATAGAGGTTTGCAAGAGTATTTTTCATAAAACCCTCCTTGATTTGTGCTTTTACACCCTATAAACGAGGGTTTATTGGATCAGAACATTTTCATGGTTTTCAATCCCTATAAATGGTGAAATATTGAGTTATAATACATGCTTGAAGACTTTTTTGAGGTTTTGAGTGATTTGGAATGCATTTGAAGGGGTCCCCTTTGTAAAACAGGCCTAATCTACAAGCCTTTCTTCAGGGGACAATCTGAAATATGATGATTTTCTTTATGTCAAACGTCTAAGAACTTTGATATGTTGTGATGTGCTAGAAAGTGTTTCTAAATGTGTATTGAGTTTTTTAATAAGCTTTGAGATAGGAATGTAACTACTCGATTCAATGGTTGACAGACCTACTAGAGGAATATAATATTGTCTGATCAAAACAAAGATGTTTGTTTAAACAGTGGAAATGGTGATATTGAGTGCTTGGTTACTATCAAACTAATGATATGATTGATGTTACTAAATTTGGTTAAGGTTTATAAGACAGGTTTGGTGACTTTGATGGTTGGATGGGTGAGTATTATGAAGCCTTTTGAGCAAATTAGTGATTAACCACAAGATGATAATCAAGATTTTGTTGTAGCAGGAGTTTGTAACACAATAAAATGAGCTTCACTTTGTGAGGAGTAAAATATAGTGAGAGTATCTTGATAATGGAGTGATAATAGTGAGGTATGGTTTAGTTGATTTTTCCTTCATGAATAAATGAAAAGGATGCGTTGTTCAAGTGTCAATAATCGAGGTTTACATATTATTTTACTTGGTGTTGAGAATGATGTGAATCTAATTGATGAAGTAAAAGTTTTTCTAATATGGTTTTTGCTTTGAATGAATCAATTGGAATAATGGTTAGTGGAATGATGAATGATAGCCTATGGAATGGCTAAGAGAATTTGAGTGGATTTTGGTTGAATGAAAAGTAGATTTATGATGAAATTATATTTGATCTTACATTGATTTGGGATTGGGAATCCCTTGAAATAATCAGTGATGGTGTTTGTTGGGATGCTCTATCGGATGTACTACCACACGATGATTGGAGTAGATGTTTTGATATGATGCTGCCTTCTCTACACTTATCTATACTATTGCTTACTATTAGTTTCATATAGATTTTCCAAGCATCCATAGTTTTTTTACGTCTTTGGTTTCACGCTGCGGGCACATACCTCCATATATTGTTGCATCGATGTGTTGCTTGCTTGTGTGACTTTCTAAACAACTATATTGCACAGTTGAAATTTTGTCATTTATCAACATCTAGTTATTAGTTATGGAATTTGAAGTACTAATGCTTTGAGTTTGAATGGTGTGTAATGCAACGTAACCAACAATATGAATATAAACTACACCAAGTCTATTAAGTACAGAATTCATTAGTTAAGTTCTCTTTATTCTATTACCTCTGTGGCCATTTGAGTAAATCCTTGCCTTTTTTCAGGAATTTTGCTTGGAAACCTCAATGGCACATTCAACATCCAAAATTACATATTAAAATACCATTCGTAAAACAATGCTATTAACATGTAATAAATTTATAATTGTTTACTAGTTACATACCCTACTGATAGGTGTATTGCAGAAATGTGGTAGGTGGAGGACAGCCCGATTATTATCTGATCTCAACTTAACGCTGACCACTGCAATTTTATTAAAATAATAAAACCGTGGATTAATCTGCATTTCAGAGAATCGAAATTTAATAGGGTGGTCAATGGAGCATATTTGAATTTTACTTGACTATCAATGCCGCTATGCATGGCGCAAATTTCAGTATCCTCTCACGTAGTAGTAGCATATAGATATTGTGTAGCAACCTCTTGAGTGTCGGTGGGGTCGTATGAACAAGTCACCCTGCAAGATTGACACACATGGGTTCAAAGGTCCCCACCGGAAGACTCCCCTAGATGGAATTGTACAATAGGGATAGTATGATGGATGACACTCTAGGACAAAGTACTGATCACCTGCAATGTCTCTCATTGACCTCTCCTTCACAATGACGCCGCGCTAATGTAGCTATGCTCGAGGCGGCCCTGAGTAGAGAGGTCAGCATCTCCCTTACCCGCATGGATGGTTGTGCACGGGTCTATCTACAGGCGACCCACCACCTCTCCTGTAACTCCCTCACTATATCAAAATGGTGATTTGGTTCAATACTGAACTCATTATATGGATTTCCTAAAGAAAATATTGGGGACTTAACAATTTATTATTTGCGTGGTGGGTAATCAAAGACCAAGAATGCGGGTATGTCGCGAGAATCATGATGGGCCAAAAAGTACTTAGCGTATGGTGGGTTTTGGGGTATGTAGTGACTTTTTTAACCCAAAATGGATGGAATGCAAAGGGTTTTAAAGAGGAGATTCTCATCTTTCCACCAATATAAATTAGTAGCACTACTTTGAATTTAATAAATGAGTATTATTTATTTTCTGTTGAATTATGGCTAAAGTCACGATTATTAAGAGATTGAAAACATCTATAGCTTTCCAATGATTTCATATTTTTTTGAAGATCGAACATGTGTCGCATTCTATGTAACATACTATAAGTTAAAATAAAGGCAGAACTGTGAAGTTTTGACCAAGTTAAGGTGGTTAGACATACAAGTTTTTATTTAAAGAGTTGTAATAAAAAATTCTCATGAATTAATTTTTTACTTGGAAAAATTACAAAAATATGCATCACATCGGTACATGAGTCCTCTACTTATATCTAAAATGTATAAAAAAAAATCATTTTTATTACGGCGGTTAGGGTGAATTAGGACAAACACCTACTTCTTATTTTTTCCCTAAAATTTAAGTTCTATTGCATTGAAATTTCAAATTTTCATCAAATAGATTTATTTTTTATTTTTAAATAAACCTAGTAGTTTAGAAGCTACATTCATTTGCTACAAATTCGATTCTTACATATTTTTGAAATAATATAGATAACTTAATTCAAATTTTTACGTCAAGTTGCCTAACTCTGATTTTTCTAAATTTTTTGCCACTTAAGGGTCTGTTTTTTCCATGATGATCTTGCACATACCCGTACCACCTATCATAAAAATGGTTCCTAATCTCTTGGTGGTGGCACCAATGAATAGGAAACCTCTTCACATTGAGGCTAAGATTTTGATTTGTTCTAGGGTTAGTGAATAAAGAGCACAAATCACCTTTAGTAATTTTTAAATCTTTTACTTGTTTATATGATAGCTTATCTGCATAATATCCCCTAGCTATCTGCCTCCTATCTTGCCATCCTGTTATTTGTTGGGCTATTTGTTGGGTTATGGAATCTACATTTTTTAACATCTCTTTCATTGAATTTGCTAGGGTCATTCTTTCTGTGGTTGAAGCATTTGGATCACTCAACCTACTAATAAGATCCTCAATTTGTTTTTTGTTGTTCTCAATTTCACTCCTCAAATTTTGTTGACTGCCAGGAGGGTGTTGAGTGATTGGTTGGGGAGGTTGATTTTGTTGAGGAGGATTTTTCTGTTCTTCTTGTTGAGGATTTTGAGGGATTTGCATCTCCTACAAATTAAAAAATCAAATCTAACCTAAAACAAACAAAATCATCTTGAAACTAAGAAATTCAAAAAAAATAGCAAACAATACTTACCTCATGCACCTCTTCGTCGTCATGGCACCATCTTTGCAAAGAGAAAGCAACTATTGTTGACGAATTTTGTAGAATGCCTCCTAGAACATGAGTGTGAAAATGAGGGTTTTTGGCCATGGGCAGAGTAGAAAAACGGAGACAATAGAAAATGAATCATTTTCACTTTTTTTTTGCTTTTAAAATGACATAATGTGAGCACATTATAACACACTCATGTTATGTCATTTTCAAAAAAAAATTGGAGTTGGCAATAAAAGTGTAACCCAACTTCAAGCACCCGCCCATTGGACAAATTATTTCTCTTTACTTTTTTCTTTTTTTGGTTGTTAGACATGAAACTTGTGAACAAGTTTTCATCATGGTGACTACCTTGAGGTTCCATAGAAATGGTTTTCACTAGAGGGAATTTTTTCTCTTTACTATTTTTAATCTTTTTGGTATTTTTTGAATGACTTTGATGTTCAAATGATCATTAATCATTCTAGTCTACTTGATGGTGCTAATGTAGATACTTATATAATGATATGCCAATTGTGACTTGCATGGAGGAGCTACTTTTTCAAGTTCATGGTGCTTAAATACAACCCATGGGTGTTATTATGATCCTTGCTAATATTGGGTTTGGTATTATATAATGTGTGCATGGTGATGAGTGTCATGAGAGTCCTTATGATAATTTATTGCTACCAAGATACGATGAATTTGTGAGGTAGGATTTTTATATTTTAGAGGAGATGTTAGATTTTGATGGGGATGCTAAATGTTGATAGATTATTTGACATTCTGGATGCAAGATTTTCTATTTACCAAACTTGAGAAAGAAGATGATGGAGTTTAGATTTTGGATTGGGATTTTGCTTAAGACTAATGCATTTGTATGCCTTATATGGTGGGATTAATGAGGTCATTTTAAAGGAGGTGGACATCTATTGTATGTGGTGAATGGATTTTTATTGATCACTTTCTTTTGAAAAATTCCTTTGATTGGAGTTACCACTTCACTTTTCTTTGAAATCTATATTGCTTTGTTTATTTTATTTTATTTTATTTTTGGATTCAATAAACTTTTATATTTGATTTTGATCTTTTTCTTTCTAAGAATTATTTTTTTGTCCCAATTGATAGATTTAAGGATTTGGGAATGACAATTTATGGTTTGGATGGAAGCCTGAGTACACTAGCAAAAATCTCATCATAGGAATACACATGGCCCCTAGTTTTTATGGTTGCGTTGGATGAAGTTTCCCCTAGTATCATTGAGTCATCACTAACATCATTATATTTCTTGATTTCTAGGATTTGAAGTGTTATGGTAGTATAACACAAGAAAATAGGAAAAATAAGAGTTTGAGTTGATTTTAGAGAATTAAATGAGGCATATATGCATGATCCATTCCCCACATTATTTATAGAAGTGTTGCTTGAACTAATGCCAGGTAGAGAAGTATATTATTTCATAGAAGGCTTCTTCAAATATCACTAGGTAAAAATTTAGCAGACCAAAACTATATTTTCTATAGAATAAGGGTCATTCATGTATATTGCGATGTATTTTGGACTAAATAATGCACTAGAAATATTTATTAGAATCATGATCAATATATTTAAAGACTTTATGCATGACTTTCTGAAACTATGATTGGGTGATTATAAAATTTAGGGGTTGACCAAAGATCATGTCCAAGCACTTTAGATAGTGTTAGAAAGGTGCAAGATCCTACAAATTTCATTAGAATTGAAAATAAAAAATATTTGAAGTAGATTTTGGTATACTACTAGGACATGTTACATACAAAGAAGGCTTAATGGTGGATTTTCTTAAGGTAAAAATAATCCCAAATCTTCTAGTACCAAATATAGTTGTAGAAGTGATTTTTTTGGGGGTTATACTTGTTATCATAGAAATTTTATCAAAGGATATGTGGTAGTTGTAGGATCCATAGAAGAACTCCTAAAAAGGAAAAATATAACTTCTGTTGGGTAGAACAATGTCAAGATCTACATTTTCAATATACTAAAAAGGAAAATATAAAAAATACCGATCCCAATGTTTCTAGATTATAATATCCCTTTTCATTTACATGTTTATACTTCATGGATTACAATTGGAGCTATTTTAGCATAACCAAGAGGAAATAATAACCACCCAATTATATTTTCTAGCCATAATTATTAAAAATATAAATACACTATACCACCATAGAGAGAGACCCTAGCCATGGTATATATTTATAGATCGTGTTCACCATTAAAATACTTAACTAATTGCCTAGTTATATAAGAGAAAATCTATAGATGGCTATTACTGAACTATGCCCTTAATATTAGAGTACATCGGGTTATGAATAGTCGGCTTGTGGCTATCTTAACTCCTAATTAAGTCATATTGTTATTTAATTGGTTAGGTCAACCTAGGACTTATATAGGGTTATCTAAGTTATCCTAGGTGATATCCTATGCATAAATAGGTATATATAGGAGGTTTTGAGTCTTATTTCATCATCATATTGTTAATTGTGTGAACTCATTGGAGGTATTTGGAGGTTTTCCCCCTTGAAGTCGCTTGTTATTCTTAATTATTATCAAGTATTTGCAGAATGTTAAATTCTATCAAATTATTCTATTGTGCAAGTTATTTCATTACAAGTGGTATCAGAGCATGATCTTGGCATCATTATGAGAAGGAATTTTTTTCAATTTTGGAGGTCATTTTTTGAAGCCCATATCTCCTAGATTTTGATGAATTTTTGTCTAATTTTTAAAGGTTTTTTGAAGGAAATATTAGAGAAGCTACAATAAAAATTTCATAGGAATTGGAGAAGAATTGAGTGAATTGTTGTAGAATTAGAGTTTCTACCCAACTTATTTTGGAAGGTCCATATCTCCTAAATACTATATTATTGGCTCTTTATTTTTAGTGGGTTTTTGGAGAGATAATAGAGGATACTACAAATAAAATTTGAGATAGTTTGAAGCAAAAATAAGTGATTTGTTGGAAACTTAGTGCTTTCAAAAAAATCACTCTCAAGGCTATAAATCACCTAATTTTGGGGATATTTTTCTCTTGGAGTGCAACCTAGGCCTTGGTAAGTTACAAAAAATAATTAGAGTATTTTGACTCTATTTGGGTGATTTATTATAATATTATCTTTCTAGACCTTCTTTACAACAAAAAGTAACCATAAAAAAGGAAGAAAAAGAAAAAGGTACAAGAAGTAGAACAAGACAAAGAGGGAGAGAGAGAGAAAGAGTAAGAACAAGAACAAGAGAAAGGGAAACCATGAAACCAAATGGTCTAATATTCACCACTTAGAATGTAGAGACAAGCTCAAAATTTTCAAAATTGTAACCATTAGAGAATTATTACTTGAAAATGTTAAAGGAGAAGACACAAAAGGTACCCAAATAAGATTCCTAAACCATTAAACTCTTAGTAAAGGGTACATAGGATAGGGAATTTTAGTTTTCTTTCATTTTTAGTATATATCTAATTTCTTTTCTTTTTGGTATTTTTTAGTTTTTGGTGTCTTATGATATCTAATTTTATTTCCACATTTACTTTGTGATCTTTTATTTTTATTCCATCTTTATCTCTAAAATGAGTATTTGACCCACAAATATATTGATCTAAATGAATCAAACACAATGCAAGTAACTTCTTGGGGCTAACTACTTACTATTGTATCATTAGTTAGAAATGGTTAATGGATTTCACTAGAAACCTATATGGAAAATCCAAGTTAGCCCATAATGGTAGTTCTTATGTGACATTTTAAAAATCCTTGTATAGGTTTTCTAATATAAAAATAAAAAATAACTATTAACAAGAAAAGAGGGAAACTTATTAAAGGGTAAAATATAATTTTATTACTTTTAGAGCCACATTCTAATCAATAAGATCTTGAGAGAGTGAGCTGAGAGCATATTAGGGTTAGCTGTATAATACACTAAAGAAAATGTTACAACAAAACATGGCTCTAGAAATAGATATAATATCAAATGTGATGTTCCTCCCTCCAATAGATTAGCTAGAAATATGAAATACAAAAATTAAATGCTTAAATGGAAAAATAATTGATATTGTAATAATTTAATGAAACCACATTACAATATAACACAAGCTTCTTCAAGGGGTAATTGAGTAGTACTCAATACAACATAATTCATGGATGATCCATTCTAGTATAAAACCCTAAATATTTATCCTAATCCTACCCAAAGGAACAACTACTTCCAATAATTTGGGATAAAACAATTTAGCAAGAGGGATGACTTACAAAGAATAAGCATTTAATGCTTTATTAATAAATATTAATACAAAAATAATTAATTCAAAATAAATGGTTAGGGAAATTTTCTAACAATTAAACACAAACATAATAAAATCTAAGGATTCTATGTAAAACACTCATACAAGTTTCAAGGGTTATCATAGGACTCAAGAACCCAAATGCAATACCAATTCAGATTAAGAATCATAGGGTAACACATGAAATCTTGAAAATTGAGTCAATTTAGATTGGGAGATCATATATAACATACTTACCTAATGCAATCATCTCTAGATTAATCACCATTAGGGAACTATGCCTACATACATAATTAAAAAAATAAGATCATTTACATAATACATGGATAGTTGAAGCACCACAAATAATCAAAGCAATGTAATCTTCAAGATAATGTCAAATGAATATATACAACTAAAAATCATCTACAACTACTGTAATCTAGATAATATAATCATAATCATAAATAAATGGAGAATAGTGAAGCTAAAACATTGCTAGAGTTCAAACACATAAAACTAAAGCATATGCATTCAAAATACATAATCAAACATCTCAAAAGAATTATAAAATATCATCAATAATTATGCAATTAGAATTCAAATTAAAACCAACAATAAGATAAGGCACATATGCATGATGTCCTTACATGCAATCCCCTCACACTTTCTCTACCTCCACTATTACAAAGTCATATCAATATCAAAGAAATTCCACTCCATTAGCATAGTTGAATGTTTCTTAAATAACCAACCCATTTTCAGAGATAAAAAAAACTTCATATATTTTGGAGAATTCAAGATCTAAATGCAACAAAATAACCTTCGACTAGTGAAAAAAAAAGAATAATAATATGCACATCATATATTATGAGAGTGTGTGAATGTACAATGACAATATTGAATATATATGAAAGGTAGAGGAGGTACAAAGGTAGGATTGAATGACTAACTACCCCTCCCAAGGTGCAACACATGAAAGTTCAAATGAGTTTTTTTTTAGCATGCATCAAGTGTGCATGAACTAGGTGTCTCAAAAGGTTAGTACATGTGTCTCAACCACATGAAGTGAAACAAAAAGAAAAAAATTCCTAAGTGAAGACTTAACTAGTATGAATGAATCTCTCTTATGTAGGATAAAAGATAGCTAGATAAATAACATGTCTATATTTACACTAACACCCCCCTTAAGTGCAACTTAGAGATTAATGTATGCAAAGATGGTGAGTACCAACTACTAGGCTATATTAGGTACTCATATATAAATTTCTCCTAAATGGAGAGAAGGAGAAAACCAAATTGTAAATAAAAATCCTCTCCAAAAGAGAAATGATACAAAGTGAATGTACAAGTGAAGAATATAGAAGATAGAAGGAGGACTCATGATGATCCCCCAAGAACTAATTCTAACATGATGTTAAAAAAACCTCCCCATAGGGGATCAGAAAAGGGAGAAGGTCTATGTGATTCCTCCAAAATATGGTAAGGAAATAACTCCATGTGAATAAATGCTCCCTCACAAGACTAAGATGAAAATAGAAACCATGTAGGATCTCCTCAAAATGACACATGCAGTGCTAGTAGATGCTTGGCACTAGATGTTGAAGATGATCCATAATCGTTCAACAACATTTCTCCCATTGGGAAGGAAGAACATCACAAATATGTGCAACATGATTTCCCATTCCTTATAGGAATATGTTCAAAGTAAGATGGATGTCTTTAAATTTTTGCATTATTCAAAGTGCTAGATGATGCCTATTATGATGTCTTTAAATGATGCTCAATGATCTCCAAGCCAATGTTGAACTATGACAAATACTAGTAGGATGAATCAAGTACCATAGATGTATGGTGACAACCAAACCAATGAGAATATGATATTGTTGTAGATAATGTCAAAAAATGATGATGACTAAGTTAGATAGATCAACTCATAAATATCTACAAAATATATCACTATAGAAGCTAATGTAGGAGAAGAAAGAGCAATATCCAAAGATGTAGTGAGAATAGTGTTGATGTGATTGTCATAAAAGAGAAGGCCAATGTCCTCAATAGTGTCATCCAAACATGCAATGTGGGATTCTACAAACAAGGATGACATATTTGATAGTAATGTGTCTTGTAATTGTGGCGGATTTGGAAAAAACAATATAAAATTCCCAGTGCATAGAATCAATGGAAGTCATGGAGATATAAACTTTGGATTTAGATGTGGCAACATGTGATGTGGGAGATGAGATCTCAATGCAAGCCATGGGTATATATAATTGTTCATCTCCAAATGAGACCATATGATGTTTCTACATGTGTTGCAACTAGATAATTAGGTAAGGAAATGTACCATGATTAAGAATAAATTGTTTTATTTCATCATTTTTATGATGAATACAATCTTCTGTTGTATTCCTTTTCTTTCCACAATATTCACACTTGATTTTCCATTTATTAGGAGGATTATTTAAATAATATTTAAATGGAAGAGATTTAGTGTGAGAGACAATAATCAAATGAACCAATAAAAAAAAATAGACACACTATATTACCCTCCTTGATTCAATAAGAGATCCCCCCTTCCAAAATGATTGGTGTTGAAACATAAGCCCCCATAAAGATGTGCAAGTGAATTACAACTTGTGTTAAGATTGGATGTCAAATCAACCATTTATACTATGTTAGAATCCAAGATCACCTGCATGCAAATGAATACCTATCACATGCAAAAGACATGCGAACCAAAAAGATGTTCTATAAAACCTCTCAGTAAAAATGCATTAAGAGAATCAATTATTACAAAGTGATCAATCCTTATGAAGGAGATCAAGAAACCCTAAAGGGAAACCCTAAATGAAACCCTAGTGTGCACACTTAATAATTAATAATTAATTATTAATGTGCCTAAGTTTAGCTTAAGTAATAAAGAGGAATAAGTGACTTAATTAATTAATCAATATGATGTAATTAATTAAGCATAATAACTTATTACTCTAACACCCCCCCTTAAGATGAACTTAGGAAGAAGCTAAAACACTAGAATAAGATGCATGAAGGCAAAGATGGGTCCGGCAACTAGGCCTGATTAGGTACCCATTTACAAATGCAATAAGAGTAAGAGAAGGAAAAACCCATGGGACAAAACCTCCCCTTACAATGAGATAACATGCGCAAAGCCTTTGGAAGAACTCTGAAGTAACGGAACTTGATATTTTACGGCGCCCGTTATAAAGGATGAAGCCACGGCGGCACCGGGCGGCCACCAGGCGGCCGCCGGTGCACCACCGCCGCCGGTGGCTCCCCCATAAAGCACAGCGCCGCCAGCCGTTTCTCAGCCCCCGTGGGCTTATTTACTAAGCACAGGGTCTTATGGGAGTTCTGGCCTATCTTAGCCCCTGCGCCAGTCCAGCCCCCTACAGACGGTCATATGAGCGACCGAGGGCTTCGGCCTTAGTCCCAGCGTGCCAGCCCCTGGTCCTGCATACGACCAGGGGCCGAATATTTTTAGCCCCTGAGGGCTCTACATGCTGAATCAGACCTTTTTGGAGCGGTTCATGGAAGCGATCATAATTTTCTCATCTGGTCATTTTTTTGCAAACGAGATATTGCCGGAAAGCTATTTCCGAGCTCTACATAATGGTACTAGTTTGGTTTTCTGGTTTTTCCATTTTGATGTTTTTTTCTGCCTCGGAAGTCAGATGTTGCTATTTTCACTCCGGGACACATATCTTTTCACTCGCTTGTCCGATTTTTGCAATTTTTGCGGCGTTGGAAAGCTGGTTTCGGCCTCTATGCAGATCTGAGGTCATTTCCAGAAAATTTGTAACTTATTTTAGGCATGCATTCATTTTTGTTCCGTGCTCTAGGTTTGCATTTTCACATATGTTTCTGTAGTTTTGCATTATCTCCTTATGCAATCATTGGGTATTGTAATAAATGAACTGATATAAAGTTCCATTCAGGGGGGTTTCATGCATAATAATCTGATTAGAGTGTTTTTTTTTCACTTTGATCCCATATTCCATCTTGTTTTGATGGCAACTCACATGAGTCTATCTGGTCTCTTAGTTTCTTTTGGCCACAATTCTTGTCTTGCTTGACACATGTCAGATTCATTGGTTCACACTTCAGATTGAGAGCCTATGGTTAATGATCCACATTGGATCCATCTCAATTTGAGGGCCATTTTTTTGTGGTTATTGTTCCAGAGTCTATTTTTGGTACTCCTTCCCATGGAAGAGTTTCAGTCACAGTTTGGCATCGGCATCGAGATACATGGTTTCCAGATTTTGTCATCATTATGGGTTCATCTTTTTCATCTATTGTTGCTTACAGATTCCAGAGTTGATCCAGTTTGGAGTTTTCGAGTGTTCCGTGGCATCGGGTCTTTCTGTTGCTTTATCATGATTCCTTGAGTCAATCAGTGACTCTCATCCGGTTTCAGTAGTATACAGAAGAATATTTCCTTGCTTGCCTATATCAAGTCCAGTGTTACTCCACAGAGTTCTTCCAGTGATTCTTCGCAGCAGTTCATCTCACTGAGGGGGGTTTCTCTCTCTTTTCATTTGTACATGAGTACCTGATCAGGCCTTGTTGCCGGGACTCATATTTGCATAATAATTTACTTCTCCCTAAGTTGCACTTATGGGGGGGTGTTGGTGTAATTAATTATTAATTACACATTTGCATAAGTTTACTTAGGCATATTTATTTCCTAGGATATAGGATCTTATCTTTATCTTTTGAGCTATCTTGTTGCTCAAGATAAGATTAGGTTTAGGAATCTTTGATTTTATAAAGCAAATAATCTTTTGTAATTAATTGATCTTTTCGAATATATCAAATTGCATGTTTTTATGCAATCTCTGCTTTTTCGTTTTCTCTTCTGTGGAAGGTATTTTCAGGTTTGCAATCAGATCTTGGCTATTCTAACATACTACATGGTGATTTTTACATTTTTTGGTAAAATAGACTATCAAAATCTTAACTTTACAATTAGAGATGAATTCCTTATGAAATTTGGATAGGAATCAAAAAATAAAGTTTGCAAACTTTACTTTAAAGGTCAATAATAGGTAAAATATAGCACAATTTGCCAAAAAAAGACTTCACCACTACATTCTTGAAGAAATCAACAAGTACCATCAACTATAGGAACACAAAAATGTAACTCTCCATTTATGAGATATAGAAAAAATAAAAAATACCCCCTTGTAAGAACTTGTGAGAAAGTTGTTGGTTTGCTTGATAGTTTAACAAACCGTTAGTAATCAATTAAAAATATCAAGGTTACAATAAATTGTAAGATTTTATAACCATTGGAAGTAATGGCATAAGAAAAAAACCACCACCTCCTATGATGGAGATGGTGTTGGGGGCTACCTAGCTGGAGAAGCCATGTGGAGGAGGGCTGACCTAGTCTTTTGGGTGTTGTTGGGTGAAGTTGTTGAAAGGGTTCCAAAGGTGAAGGGTTTGAGTGGATATATGTATACTTAGATGCTAACTACTATATATTTGGTGGCACCTTCTTAGTGGGCACACAATGCAATGCAAACCCAAATAAACAACTCTAAGATGTCCACTCTCCCTTCTAGTCGTAAATCTCAACTTGTAGAAGTCCAGAGGTGTGGATGTTCTTGGTAAGAAGAGAGCATGCCCTTTAAATGCAGTACACCATGAGAATGGCCATAATGGGCTAAGGAGCCAGTGCAAGGGTTATTAATGTAATTTGCACAAGAGACTCCAAAAAAGTTGTAACTCAATGATGCTGGTTCAATCACAAAGAATGTGTTTAATAATATGAAATGTTGGAGAGGAAACCACAATTATCACATAAAACTAGTTGTTCATCTAGATCGTAGAAATTTTGTAGTCAAAATAAAATTTCATTAGTCTTCCTTCCCCTGCGCCTCCATCTTCACTTCTCCAGCCTTGGCGAGTTGCATCAACCCCACAATGATCCACAGTTTTTGGATTTAATATATGTCTAGGGTGTGTTGAATGCCACATCGGAAGAGGGTTGACCATTTCCTGAGCCATCCCTATATTTGGCCTCATGTGGCCTCCCTTCACTCTTCTTTCCTTCAACATTATTCAGTTGTGCAAGGAAACAATGAGAAATATCTAGAACAACTGAGATCTAGGAGAATCTGCCACCACAAATCAGACCCTATTAGTGCCAATGATGGTCAGTGAGCTGCTCTTGATTGCTAGTGAAACTTTTGTTGGGGGTGGCAATGAATGTGTCATTTTCTTCTACCCAGATGGCAAAAGTGTCGAGGATGATAGTCACTATTGTGAGCTTTATGTACCACGATAGGAAGGTTAGAGAAGCCAAGGGTATAGATGATCCTATGACCTCGGCAAAAATTCCCTTCTACACAGGAAGATCAGGCTTTGATGTCGGCCTCTAAGCACTCAAAATGAGGCATAAATAGTCGTAAACAGAAACTCTATATATTTGAACTGAATAATTTTCAGTCAATCTAATAAATTGTCTCCTATTACATAGATGAAAACAGGTATTGTACAGAAGAAAAGCATCATCCTCTGGAGTGGAAAATCGAATGCAATCATGCATACTTCTGATCTTTGCTACAACATTTCAGTTTCAGTTCATAACCGGTCATTTAAAACGCATAGTCAACGTAAAAAAGACAGTTTTCATATCTCAGTGGGATCATCAACTGCAGAGGTCAGTCAGAGGATAACTTAAAAAATGTATCACAAGGGCACCATCTGACATAGACGTATCTTATCTCACAGATTTAAATATTACTACTTTACACGTATATTCAATAAGAACCTCTAAAACAATATAATATTATACAACTGAAATTTATTTAAAGGTTGACTACCTCTTTTTAATAAAAAAGTTGTATTCAATCACAGAGATTCATGTCACACCTATTAAAAATTGGAAGTCAAAGCTTTGGTACAGCATCCCCAAATCTTTTTTATTCTAAATTTCCAATCCAAATCAAAGGACACGCACATTGGGTGGATCAAGTTGGCAACTGTTTTTCTTCATAGATAATAATTCCCACTGAAGGAAAAACGAAGATATGTCTTCGCCTTACTCAACTCCGGAGATTCTGGAGCTATTACAGGGATGTAGTGGAGGCTTTAAATTAGTGAACATCTCTGTTCCATTTGTCTACCTAATCATTGAAACCTTCATTAACCTCAATCCACAATTCCTTCAATTCTTCTTTATAATGGAACATACATGTTAAAGGTGTAAGTGGAAGAATGGGATAAACAATCTAAACATGCTTCTACACTTCTAAATAGGACATTGCATCTAAGATTTGAAGAAATTAAACTAATTTAAACTAGAAATCTTCAGAAATTTATCCTATTGCTCTCTAACTCTAAAGGATCTCTCTAATTTACTTTGCTCTCAGATTTAGAAGCTAATTAAACTGTTGAAATGACATTTAGAGAATGAGAAATGAACTAATTCTATTTCCTATGTGATTAAATATGCAAATCTATTGTAATGGCAGCCATGACTGCAAA
Organism: Sequoia sempervirens; assembly: GCA_007258455.2. Classification (NCBI taxonomy): domain Eukaryota; kingdom Viridiplantae; phylum Streptophyta; class Pinopsida; order Cupressales; family Cupressaceae; genus Sequoia; species Sequoia sempervirens. The sequence goes on from VDFB02142637.1 coordinate 18,820, forward strand.
TGTTGGATGCTTGATTGTTGCTTGATGGATGCTGGATGAATGCTTGAATGCTTGAATGCTTGGATGCTTGGATGCTTGGATGCTTGGAAAACCTACAGAGTAAGATTACACAAGTTGGGATCCATTTCCTGTAGCCAAAGAGCTTGTATTTATAGCTTTCACGGCAGCACATTTGCACAGGGATACGGGATAAGGGGCTGTGATTCAATCTGGAGAATTGAAAGGCATGGGATGAGAAGATGGAGCTGATCATGGAGGATTGTTCCTCCCCATGAAAACACCAGGCAAGAAGAGAGGGAGGATTGATGGAAGAAGATTGAGAGGACTTCCTGCAAGTTTGTCCCCGAAGCTCTTCCCGTGAATGGAAGTTGCATTAATTAGATTTTAAAAAATCTAATTTTATTGGTGAGTGAATAGTGTAAATGATTTATGCATAAAATTAAATATTTTTGATTTATTTAATTTTAGCAAAAGAGGAATAAATAATTTAATAAATCAAACTATAGGGTTTGTTTATTAAATTAAAATAAAAGGAAAATGATAATTAAATAAAAGATTCTTAAAATATCTTTATTTAATTAAGAAGAAATGTGATGAGGTAATTAAATAACACAAATTATTGAAGCTGTGTATTTAATTTAAGATAAAATTAATAGATAAAGTATAGAAGAAATATTAATGATAATAATTAAATAAAACAAAGTATTTAATTTTGTTTATTTAATTAAGAGAGAAAATAATATGATAAAAATGATAATTAATTAAATAAAGCAAAGTTTTTAATTTTGTTTATTTAATTAAGAGAGAAATAATATGATAAAGTAGAAGAATTGATAATGAACTTAATATAAATAAATATTTCTATTTATTTACTAAGTAGATGAATTTAAGATTAATTAATCAAATAAGTCATACTTAATTAATTAGATTCTCCAGACCATTTTTAGGTGTCTACATTTTGCCCCTCTTTGAAGTGATGGGTTTACACATTGCTTCAAAGAATGATTTTCCCTCAGCTGCCAGTATTGACGAAAAGTTTAAAATATGCCCCTGATTTGCCCCAGATGTTGGATTTTGGAATGATAGCGATATATGCCCCCACGGGAGATAAATTGATGAATTTTGGATTTTTATGATTTTTCAAAATTTTTAAATTTTTATGATGATTTGATGATGTATTGGTGAAGAAACAATTTGTCTCCTGACAAAATTGTCCAAAAATGCCCCTGTGATAGATAAGAATTAATTCCTCAAAGGGAAAAATAAATAAATCCCATGAAAATCTCACAAAAATAACTTATAAATGCTCAAAAGGTCATTTTCAAAAGTCATTTGTGCATTTGACTTTGACAATCTTGTGATAGAGACCCTTAGAGTGCTAGAGCTTCAGGATGCCAATCCCTTACCACACCCACCGACTCGAGCGTGTGCAACGTCACCAGCGTCTGACTGACTATGGACCTCTGATATGTACCCCAAATCTTCCTCGTGATTTGTGCCCGTACTTTTCATGTCTTTTTGCATGTTTTTTATCTTTTTAGCGAGCGGTAGACGCGGTTTAGCGCGTCACTAATCTGTTGTAGCGTGCCATAGTTTTAGCGCGCCAATGAAGTTTTGTAGCGCGTCCATGGATTAGGGTAGCGCGTTAGAAGTTTTAGCATGTCAGGTCAATTTTGTAGTGCGTCTGTGCATTAGAGTAGCGCGTCAGAAGTTTTAGCGTGTTGGGTCAATTTTGTAGCGCGCTAATGAAATTTTGTAGCACACCAGAATTTTTAGCGCTTTAGGTTGATTATGTAGCACTTGGAGGTATAGATTAATGAAAAATTGTGCACTTTGATTTTTTATTTCGTCGATTTGTTGTTGACTCCATTCATATTACTTTGATCTAACTAAATAAATGGTAAAAAATCTCATGATGAGTGAGATCCATTGATTTGATAATAAGTACCCTCATGATAGGCGAGGAATAATTTAGAATGTCTGAAGGAATGAACCTGATTGATAGATGAAGGTTCCTTCTTGATAAATTGATCGTTTGATAGGTAAAGCACAATTTTTGACAATTTGATGACCTCCTAATGTTTGATATTTTGATTAAAATGTTCTGTTTGTATGATAACAGGAGCATTTAGATGTTATCCAGGTGCGAGAGCAGTTCCCTTGGCCTTTTGATATGATACCGCGACTTTCACCTAATGAGAGACAACATATTACCACTTGCGGTTTAGCGACATTACTAGATATGCCCCATATTAGACTTAATAGGGATCTGTTGACAACCTTAGCAGAGCGGTGGCATAGTGACCACAACACCTTCCACTTACCTACTGGCGAGATGACTATGACGCCAGAGGATGTATGGCATATTCTTTGCATTCCTTTTGTTGGAGAGATTATAGTGCATGATTCAGAGGAGGTTGGTGGGGTAGAGGCTATGCGGAGAGTCTTTCAGGATCCCCATGTTGTGGGAGAGTGGGCTCCATTGATAGATATTTATGAGTCATATGCTCCACTTCCTTCAGTTTTGGCTAGCTTTATTGGTGGATTCCTTTGTCTTGATAAGAGGTCAAAGGGTCTATCTCTCGGATGGGGTCAAGTTTTAAAGGGCATGGTGGTGCACATGATGAGATACGCTTAGGGCATGTGCATGCTTGCTCAACTCTATCATGATTTGCATTGGATCGTGTACCTCTGCAGTAGTAGTTTATCGGTGGGAGCTACCCTTCTCTAGGTATGGGCATGGGAGCATATTGCCGTTACGCATCCCATTCCAGTGTTAGCAAGACCAACGACGAGACCCTATGTGTTTCGTTACAAAGGCAATCCTACCCAGCATATGATGGGTAAGCTAGATTATTGGAGGCAGATTATCGATGATGTGGAGACGGTGACCTGACGTCCGTATTTAGACTGTGATGATTGGGATGATGATGATATTGAGTTGCGGTTCTTGGCCGATTTGATGTACTTGATCAGGAAGAGCCCTAGGATTTTGGAGCGCTTCTTGTTTTGTTGCGTCTACAGGCAGTATGGTATTGTGCAGTGTATGCCACAGGGAGTAGCGCATTATGGACGACGTCGTATAGATGTCAGTGATTGGGGTCCCAGTTTTCCTTATGGGGCACTTGTTAAGGGTTATCGTGCTCTACAGCCATCAGCATGGGATATGCGATGGGATATTGTCGAGGCACCTATTACTCCTGAGTATGGACAGTTTCTGGCTCTGCACCCTCCTCCACATATTACTATTCTGGATGAGCCA
>VDFB02142638.1:0-12126 GCA_007258455.2 Sequoia sempervirens
TCAAGGAGGAAGGAAGAGATATCTAGAAGAATAACCAAACTTAGCAAATCTCTTATTTATGCACTTGAGACACGTCCTCCTAATTAGGTGACTCCTTGGAGGCAGTAAATACTTTTTAGAGATATGTCGACTGATCTTTGTCTCCAATAATATGGAACAATGCCAGAAATACTCGGCCTTGCAAAGATGATGCGATAAAATATAATATAAGAATCGGCTGGAGAAGGTATTGTTGCTGAGCGAACATAACGGGGAGGTAAAGTATTGAGATACTTTGGATAAAGATTAGTATTTACTTTGTGGGCCCAATAGATATCTAGTGTATTAATAATTCTAAATTTCAGTGGAGACTCACAAATATAATTGGGCATGTTACGATTATGAATATATCTAGATATATACTATGAGGGTTATATATATATATATATATATATATATATATATATAGAGGTGATTATTTATTTATACATACATAGATATAGGTAAGTTTAACAATGAATAATATGACACAGAGTTTTATATATATATATATATGAACAATGATATAGGGAAGAATACATATGCACTAACAATATAATGATATTGAAATAGAATGCATGTATTTGTATTCATATAGAAATACATATATATATATATATATATAGATTGAGTCAATTAGAAATATAGATGTATACTTATCTAGAATAATATAAATGTATATAAGATGGTGCAACTAATGGTGCATGTATTAATTATTGAGCCTTATAAATAATGTCACCATTTATTCACTATGTTGTAAAATGGTATTCCGAATATGTGATCTCGCAAGATGTTTTACATTTAATGTACTCATTTAAATATTATAGGGCAATCATCCAACGTGAGTGATAGGGAGGAGAGAATAATCTTTTGGCCATAATGGAATAATTATATCATCTTCAATATAATTAGATATTGTTATATATCGATCTCTAACATTTCTAATGTCTCTTTGAGAAACACTTCGAACACAAGATTCGGGCTTAAGTGCTTCCACCAGAAAGGGGACATTACAGTGGTATCAGAGCAACTTTCCTGCCATCCTGTGAAGATAGTGTATGCAATCTTACCAAAAGAAAAGGTATACCCTATAAACATATTGAACACATTCTGAATTATGCAGATCAGGTATGTCCTGTAACCATTGAATGTAATCACTGTTGTGACATTCGTATCATAGCTACTAGATGTGAGGGTAAAATAAGTATCAAGATATATATGTGTGAATAGATAAATATCTATGTTGTTAATCTACATATCTATGAGTATGGTCCATGGGTCATATCCCACCTAAAATTGTGAGAGTTTGAATAGGAATCAGGTGATGTCATTTTATACTTAAATAAATGATGACTAGTAAATATATAATTGGCAATTGATTAATACAATTTACACATAACAATATCTGTCTAATCGATGTTGCTTATTATAGTGTTGCCAATATGTTATCTTGAATTGGACAACTAACAATGCTATGATAATCTATCATTCTATTAAATGTAGTACAAGAAGACGACATCATGTGGAGGTTTTTCGCAGATCGCAATGGTAAGTATTAGGTGTGTATTTTCATAGCCCTAAATCAACAATACTTTTATATAGTGGGAAAACAATATATGTTAGACGTGTTATAAATGATTGAGAAGGGATCGGCGATTAATAGATTTAAGGACTAATGCATATAATATAAATGTTAAGGGACCAGCATTGTATTTAGCATAAATGATATTGGCTGTAGTTATCTCACGAAATCTTAAATGAGGAATAGAGTAGATTTTTGCAATCTGTATATGTAATATCATCAAATTATGGACTCTCTCTCTCTTTCAGTGATAAGGGCAGGGAATTGAATATACATTGAGTAGTGCAGATGACTAGGATCCCTTCAAGGTAGGCCACCTTCTGTAGACAAACTGCGGTCTGTCACCGGGGGCCGAGAGGGTCATTACAACGGGCGTTTGTTGGCCGCTCTCGGGCTGAGAAGGTTATCACTAAGGGCACTCTCTTGTGTATTCACTTCCCCTTCACCTATGAATGTGGGAGCAAAGGAGTAATAATTTGAAAATGTTCTACAAATACTTAATCTAGTCAAATAAAATAAATGTGTACTTTGGTTGCTATTCTTATTTTATGCTGTTTTAATTACAATCAAATAAATATGTGCTTTAGTTACGGTTCTTATTTTATGAAATATTGAATTTCATAGGTCATTTCTTAAATATCCAAAAAGGGGAACATCATCCTTGTGCGTGATCCACTCTGCCCCATTTGGGAATTGGATGATCAAAGAGATGATAACTTGGGTGTTTTAATATCTATTTAGTTGCTTAGAAACTTATAGGTTGAATGCATGATTACATATGATTTACCAGTGATTAATATGATAAGAATGGTTTTCATGATTTCATTATGTTTGATTAATATCTTTCAAGTTAGCATTTTTATTTTATGAAGTATGATTGTACCTCATTAGTGTATATACTAGATGACCTTGGGATCGTGGAGGGATCCACGGTGTAGTATGGGATGCACCAAATCCCCTTCCCCAACTGTCTGATAGTATATTTCATGCGTGTGTGATTGTATTTGATTGTATACTTTATGACTTGTGGTTGAATTGGCATTTGGGTATATACTCTATGATTGCATTTGTATTTGAGTGTATACTCTATGCTTGTATATGTATTTGAGTTGACTTGTAACGATATTTGAGTGTATATGATCTTGTATTTATATTTGAGTGCATATTTGATGGATTGTACCTAAATTCAAGATGTATTTGTATTCAAGTGTATACCATCTGACCTTGTATACTCTGTGACCTTGAATTCAAGTGTGTCCTTCGTGACTATGTATTGGATGTATATGACATGGTATTTGCAGTGACTTATATTCAAGTGTATACATTGCGACTTATATGTATTCATATGTATGCTTTGTGACTTCTTGCACTCGTGCATATACTTCATGTTTTACCAAACTTATGTTATTTTGTTTCTTGGATCTAGCATCTTACTTGACTGATTTACACTCTTATACACGACTACTCCATTCCTAAGTGTATGCTTGTGTTTGCAAGTTCATATCTTGTATGTAATTGTTTGTATGTACACTCTAATGAATGCTTCATATTATGTATTTTCCATTTTATTTATTTTTTATTTTTTAATGAATGATATGCTTATATTCCATGCATAGAAGTAAATTTGAGTATACTTGAACGCTCTATATATTCATGTCTTAAGTAATTCCTCTATGTATGAGTATGTTTGGATTGCATACCTTGCCTGAGTTTATGTGCTCTACGTATGTACTACAAGCTCTTATTAAGATGTATTCAAATGTATAGTTGTGGATCATGTGTACTTAGGTGTACACTTTGTGGCTTATGTGTGTGTTCAATTGTATTCAAGTGTGTACCATGTGACTTATGTGTATTCAAATGTATACCTGACAACTTGTGTATTGAAGTGCATGCTTTATGGCTTATGTGTATATTCAAATGTATTTCTTTTCCTAAGTATAATGACATGATTTACATACCTTGTGTTTAATTTATTTCTCAATGCCTTGTGTGTATTTTTCCTTACATTGTGTGTGTCTTATGTCATGTATTTCTAAGTGTATTACGTGTATTTGCATACTTCAGGTGTAATATATGCATGTATTCATCTTGTATGTGTTTATGACTAATATATTCAATATGAATGCTTAAAGTGTCTTTCATGATTGGTATGTTTTTAACATGTCTACTCCATTCTCATGTGTACTTGCAAAATTGACAAGAATACCTCATGCTCTATATATATAAGTGTACATTTCATGAATACTTCATGCCTTATGTATTCAGATCTGTTGGTGTGTGCTCCATGCTTACTACTTAAGTGTATTCAAATATATAATTCATATCTTCTGAGTATGGCTCATGTCCCACATGCTTGTTTTATACATAATATGCTTATTGCATGTGTATAATTTTGTTATGTATGTTCCTTGAATGAATACTCTTGATTCAACATGTATACTTCTTTAAGTGTATTTGCAATGTATTAACATACCTTACTTGTACGTATCATGTTTTATGAGTGATTATGTGTTTGATATATTCTTGATGTGCCTTCCTTGTGATGATAAGTGTGTGATTGTATTCATGGGTGCACTCCATGTTTATTCATATGTATATGTCTTGCCATGAATATATACTCTATGCTTTACATATGTCTTATGTGTGCATAAAACTAAGCTGCATAGTTGCATGTATTTACATATCCTTGCTCATTATGATTCATACGTTGATGCCTGACATGTATTCATACATATAATCCATGCTTTATGTGTACTTGTGTGTGTGATTCATGTCTTAGCTTATGCTTTGTGTGTTTATAATCACCTATGCTTAAAGGTGTTATTTAGTCATGATTGCTCGAGGACAAGCAATCTTGGGCGGGGAGGATTGTCATGTCCCCGGAAATTGTTACATTTAGATAATTAAGAAACATAATTAAAATAATAACCATTTGATATTTTACCTTTGTAATTGTCCAAAATTATAATTATGAATATAAATAATATCATAAATATTAGTTCGATATAATAAATACTTAAGGAATAAGAAGAAATATTTTGTAATATTATTAATATTACCATATATCAATAATAATAATAATACAATTATTTCCCAAATAACATTATAACTAATAAATAATGTAATTAACAATTTAAATATTTAAAACTAATCATCTATTGAAATATTAATATATATTTTGGAAATATAGTTATAATTTAGCCATTAAAAGGAAGTAGAATAAAGAGCCACGACTCCCGGCACAGGAAAGGATCGACAGGAAGCGCTCTGGCTCGGGACGTGACCTTTCCTCAAGCCAAGGCCACTATTTAATGTGAGATTTTAAGCAAGACGGGGGTATGGGAAAAAAGAGAAGGAAATAAAAAGTATAAGAGACATCGAATGAGAGATTATTCGGTGGGGAATCTGGAGTCATACATCTTCATCATATACAGAGATTGACGGGGAGTTCTTGACATCGTTGGGGGAGATAGATATATTATAAAAGCCTTGTCTTATTTTAGTTATCAGATGTTAACAGCGAACAATGTATTAAGAGGACCATGAAGCCACCGATGAATGGAAGCTTCTCTAGTTGTCCAAGTACCGACGGAATGAGGATATACAAACTACGAATTGCCCCAACTTGAATTGTCGTTCATCCTAAGAAATATTATCACATTATACAACAACACCGTATACCTTATTTGGGGTTGGGCATAGCAACGCATGCCATAAGAAAAGAATATTGGAATATATTATGCACCAAGGAAAGAAGCTATGTGAACGTCGGTCAAGGAGGAAGGAAGAGATATCTAGAAGAATAACCAAACTTAGCAAATCTCTTATTTATGCACTTGAGACACGTCCTCCTAATTAGGTGACTCCTTGGAGGCAGTAAATACTTTTTAGAGATATGTCGACTGATCTTTGTCTCCAATAATATGGAACAATGCCAGAAATACTCGGCCTTGCAAAGATGATGCGATAAAATATAATATAAGAATCGGCTGGAGAAGGTATTGTTGCTGAGCGAACATAACGCGGAGGTAAAGTATTGAGATACTTTGGATAAAGATTAGTATTTACTTTGTGGGCCCAATAGATATCTAGTGTATTAATAATTCTAAATTTCAGTGGAGACTCACAAATATAATTGGGCATGTTACGATTATGAATATATCTAGATATATACTATGAGGGTTATATATATATATATATAGAGGTGATTATTTATTTATACATACATAGATATAGGTAAGTTTAACAATGAATAATATGACCTGAGAGTTTTATATATATATATATGAACAATGATATGGGGAGAATACATGCACTAACAATATAATGATATTGAAATGAATGCATGTATTGTATTCGTAGCAGAATGCATATAACCATATATATGGTTGGTCAATTGAATGCAGATGGCATCTTGAATGACAGATGGTGAAACTACATGACTGATGACGGGCAGCAAAATATCGTATGCGTTTTGGGCATTTGCCATGTGTGTTGTAAAATGGTATTCCGAATATGTGATCTCGCAAGATGTTTTACATTTAATGTACTCATTTAAATATTATAGGGCAATCATCCAACGTGAGTGATAGGGAGGAGAGAATAATCTTTTGGCCATAATGGAATAATTATGTCATCTTCAATATAATTAGATATTGTTATATATCGATCTCTAACATTTCTAATGTCTCTTTGAGAAACACTTCGAACACAAGATTCGGGCTTAAGTGCTTCCACCAGAAAGGGGACATTACATATCATGCATGCGCCTTTACCATCCGGGCTGCCTCCATCAGTTGGCTTTTTGCCTTCTCCGCTTCTGCACTCTTGGCCGCCAAATCAACCTCTTTTGCAGCCAATTGATCTTCCAATGCTTTCACTCGCTGCTCCCATGTTGCCTCTTTCTGTTGTGCTTCCTCCTCCAAGACTGCCACCCGAGGCTCCAAGACCTCTAATCGAGCTCCCCTCTCACTGGCAAGCCGAGTTTGTTTAGCCAAGTCATTCTGGATGCTCTGTATGGTAGCAGTGGACTCGTCCTTAACCCTCTGCAAGAGTCTATAGGCGTCCACTCTTCGTGATACCGCTACCTCTGTAGAAAATATTTGGTGCTTCATGAGAATAAAGACATCCCGAAAGGAAAGCTCTATGTAATATAAGCTCTCCAAAACCCCGGCGTCTCGCCCTACTAGCCTCAGTGGTCGACCCCGCCAGGCTCTCATCATTGCAGGAGTCTCTCCTGCTGGCCACCCCTCGCCGAATATCCGTGTGAACTCAGCCTCACACCCCATCTGAATAAATCCTCGGATACGCTGAACTTCCTGGCCCACTAGAGGAAGTCGTGACCAATCACGGAGTCTCTGGAAACTGTCCCACTAGGATCATCAACACGCCCATATCTTTCGACTCTGTGCATATCGTTGCACTATGCCTACTAGATGCGATGGGTACAATGTGACATTTCGACAAATCGCCATTAGATCGCACTCGTTCTCATATGAAACCGAGGTGTACAAGGTCACACATCTTCTCTTGAAGTTCCCCGACTATACATTGGAGCTCATGTATATGGTGTCTCTGCGGTGCCTGCATATGCCCCAGCCTGGGGTGTGCAAGTGCATCCTCACCAAGTCTGGCCGTCTCACTTTGCTGAGTGTGAACGACTGGCCCTTCCTCATCCCCTAGTCCCTCCGAGGGACTCTTCTCCCGCTGGTCTGGCTGCTCGGCCACGTCCAAAGTGAGGCCTACCGATCCCAACCAGCTATCAATCTGTGCTACCTCGGGTGCTCCTAGGGTTGGAGTAGTCTCCTCAGTGGCCGCCGTCATTCCCCCAGTTCCTACTGTTGAGGTTGCAGTTCCTGCTGCTGAGGTTGCCACTCATGCATTTTGCCAATCACGGCGGTGGTGTAGAAACGAGGCCTGCGGCAATATCACCGGCCAGAGGCAATGGACCTGCCCGTCTGATGGCCCTTGTGATGTCGTGGTGACAAGAGGTGCCCACCCTGGCAATGCACCTGGTAGTGAAGCAGCTACCCTCAACATTCGCCCGGCTCCAACTGGCGCAACAGGAAGAGTGAATGTCACTGAGTGTGTGCTCTTCCTGGCTGGCGGTGCGGGAAGAGTAAATCCTGCCGGCTTCAACATTGGTATGTCGATCTCGCGCTTCGGAAGCCAGATGGTGGCCGGACACCTCCCTCATCGGCCGGGTGGACTAGACTCAGAAGCGAGAAGATAAATCCAATAGGCTCCTCCATACGTCGTCACTACGCTCAGGAGTCTCTGGCGATGTTTCCTCTTCCGCCGTGCCTCCTTTACCGTTTTCTTTTCTTTCTGACCGTGCCCTGCGTGACGCTACTTCGGTTAGGACGGTAAAATCTTTGTCGACAGCTTCTGGATCGGTGAGCAAGTGGCTGCAAGCGACCCCAATTGCCTTCGGGCACCTGTGTGTGAACGGCATCGAGAAAGAGGGCTATAGCATGCTGGGTCATGTAGAAGGCCTTATGCCTCTGTGATAAGAAATCTCTCATCCGCTCTGTAAGTAACCTCGCCCAGTTGTACACTCGGCCGACGCGGAGTCCGACCATGTAGTCCACCATCCAAATAGCAATATCCGACGCTCGGCTGGCACCTGTGAGTCGGCATTTCATTAGGTCCAGCAAGCACTTCCATTCCGCTGTTGCCAAGTAGTTTTTTCGGAGACCTCTGTTGCTCGCACTCCATATGGTATTCTGTTCCTCCGCTGTCAAATCACTTCGACACACCTGTTTGACCAACAATTCCTTGTGCTCCTGTGTCATCTTCTTGGGTTTGTTAACCCCTATTCCCGAAGCTGGTACGCCAAACACTCGCTCGAAGTCCTGTGGCCAAAATGAAATGGTCACTTGGCAACCTCTGTAATCAATTATCGATTTGTGCGTATGCCTGCAATAGTTGTCCACCATCGCCTTCGGCCAAGGCTCAAACTCCCGAGAATTGAAGAAGGGCACTATCACAGCTTTGTCTACTCGGCGCCAACCTTTGGGGAGTGGTCGTCGGAGTGCCGCCCTCTTGTTTGCTTTTCGTTCAGTCGAGTTCTCCCCACATGTCATCGTTTCATTATCATCGTCCATCCTCTTTTTCTTTTTCCGGCCGAGGCTACCTTTGGCTTGTCTTTGCATAGCCTTCTTGCCCTTGTCCATCTTTCTATCGGGTTCGGCGATTCAACGATTTTATAATCTCGAGACGGTTATTGAGCTGGAAACTATCAGCTGCGAAATGATCCAAAGCTGGCGTGAGCAAAGCTGCCCGAAATAGTCAAAAGCGCCCAAGCCCGAGCAAAGCGCCAAAGCGATCAAAAGCGCATGGCGAGCAAAAGCGCGCCCGAAATTATCAAAGCGCGAACTAACCAAAACTACGAAATTTGGTAAAGGCTAGAAATGTAGATGCGCTTTCTGCGGGCTCTTTGAAATACATCGACTTTAAAATCCGTGCGATGCGGCATGTGTGTGAAATCCATCGATGTATGCCAAAGGCGTCTGACTTGAATGGATATTTGAGAAATGCATTTTGTAACTTTGAGGCCGTACGGTTTGGAAACCCTGTGAATGCCGTACGAATTGAAGACACTGTGAATGCCGTACGATCTGGAGACACTATGAATGCCGTACGATTTGGAGACACTGTGAATGCCGTATGACTTGAAGACACTGTGAATGCCGTACGACTTGAGAGCACTGTGAATGCCGTACGACCCTAAGCTTTTGTGAAGTCCGTACAAAATCTCCTGCTATGATAGTGTCGTACGAAATCTCCTGATGTGATGATGCCGTACAAAATCTCCTGATATGATGATGCCGTACCAATTCTCCTGATGTGATGATGCCGTACGCTGTGCTGGAAACTGTGTAGAGATACTTTGAAGGCCGTACGACCTCAAGACTCAGGGTTTGATGAGGGTGTTGTGCGATCCTTCTACTTATCGTGCCCCTTCTACTAAGATTTCCGTACAGACTTTTGTTCTCTCCTCTCTGATAAAAGTGTCGTACGATTCCCTTTCCTCTGCTTGGTCGTACGCTTTTCTTCCTTTCACAATTTCGTTCTGTCCAAGATAGTTTGTCCTTAAATGGCCGTACGAATTCCTCCCTGGTCGAGCTTTGGCACCTTTTTATTTTAATGTTCTCTCCTTTGATTTTTTGCCATTTATTTCCCTCAGTCAATTTCTCCTTTGGCCGTACAATTTGCAATAGTCAAGGCGTTTATTTTAATTCGCCTCACTTTATTTAATTTGAGCACTTGAATACTTTTTTTCTTAATGGCCGACTCATTTAATTTATTATTTAATTTTTTCTCCCTTCTTTTGCTTTCTTTTCTGACTTATTTTACGTTTCTTTTATTTTTTTCTTCTTTTCTCTTTTCTTCCCATTTGCCTTGTTCTTCCTTACTCTATTATTTTCTTTTATTTTCATAGTTTTTTTCCTATCTAGTTTTATTTTTTCCAACTTGTGTTCATTTTCTCTCTCCTCCCTTCTCTCTTTTCTTATTTTTTCCAACTTCTGGTCATTTTGTAGAAACCCTAGTTTCCCCGTTTTCTAAATCTAACTGTTTTTCTGAGTGTTTTGTGTATTTTTGGTTTTTTGACTGTTTTTTGGGTTTTTGCTTGAATAAAGGAAATTGCGATTTTTGCAAGATTTGAATTATAAATTCAAAATAAAATACTACAGTATCTAAAATGGTGGAAATACAAGATCTAACATTGACAATGCATTTATTGATCAACTGGACTCAGTACAATGAAGATTTGATAGCATGCAACAAAGGAAAGCAACATTATTTAATGTAAGAACCTGGTATTAGCAGCAGACTGAAAATAATCCAGATCTGGTACGGCAGCAATGAACTCCCTTTTATCCCTCCGTACAATGATTACAAAATGATCCGATGACCTAGGCGCCTGAATGAGTGAAGCTGGATGACCAAAAGAGAAGGCGATCTCTTGTATGTGAAAAGTACGGCCCTTTTGAATGGTAAGGCCTGACAGATGGTACGGCTGCAGCAGCAGCAATAAATGCAAAGTACGGCTCTCTTGAAAACCTCCAAAATATCAATAAAAATGACGCCTCAATGAAAGAACCCTTCTGGAATGGATATAGGCTAAAAACTCTGATAACAAATGATCTCTGAATGCTCTGTAATTTCTTCTGAGTGAAGAAATCTCTTGCCTGGCAATAAATCGGATGATATCTCACACCCTCTGAACTGCTTTCAGTGGAGATGGCTCGTTCCCCAATGCTCTGAGACTGAAACCCTTGGCTTCCGTGCTCTGGACGAAATTTGATCAATTTTCAATAACTCAATAACATAATGGGCTCGAGTTCCAATGCAAAACCTTATAATTCTTGAAAAGTGCGATTTCCTTAATAATAGGGATAATTAAAAAGTTCGAACTTTTTATTTTAATTCTTTCAATAGTCTCCAACCAAATTTTAATAATAAAATATAATCATCAAAATGGCCCCTTTCCATGATGGGCGACCCCTTCACTGAAATCACTTAAGTTATAATAAAATATTATAACTTTATATTATAATGCTCCCACAATTAATATTTAATTAAATCAATTAAATATTAATATCTCTCTCGATATATACCTGATGCACAAACTGTCTGAAGCTGACGAACACTGAAGTGATTCTGCACGTGATCAATCCATACTGCTAAAAATAGCAGGGGTCCCTCGTTGAGTGCTGAATACTGCTAAAAATAGCAACTCAGGCTAGAAGTGTCCGAACGAGCCCGAACGAAAGCCAACTAATCAAATACTGACAACTGAAGCTGAGCCAAGCTCCATCAAGACCCTCTATCCAATCTATCAGCCTACGAGGGTCGCATGATAGGCTAATCCTGTGCTCTGAGAGATGTCAACTAGAAGGGGACATGACACATTTTCTCTCTCTTTTTTTCTTTTTATCCCTCTAGCTTCACTGTGTGTCCGAACTTTGAATTCTGAGGTGTAATACCATTTACATGTGTGTGGTGGCCTTTTATAACATTCTTCCTCGCAGCACGTTCCTATATATTCTATATCAAACCATTTATCAAGTAAAGGGGCAGGACCAATACCTCGAAAACTTTAGTCGATATACCTTCCGCCGTACTGTTGATACCACGTAACATCGTTGCCTTGTACTGTTGGTGGTCCCGCCAGGTTAGGAATTATTTTCCAGAGTCCATCTTGAGTTGCGATCTTCCGAACCCTTGGTATTTTCCTTCTTTCTCGACGCATTTGTTTTAGAAGATCTTCTGTATACCCGTCCACCGTTGACACAAATGTATCTTCTGTCTTCAACACTGTCTTTAAGCAAGGGGCCTTCTTCTTGAAGTAAGCATCCCATTGCTCATCAGTCCATTCCTCCTCGTCATCCTTTTGCGGTTCATCTTGTTCTTGGCCTGCTTGTTTCTCCTTTTCCGCTTGGGCTTCTGCGTCCAAGTCCTTGGCTATATATCCCCGTTTTACTCCTTCATAAGGGGCCACATAGTGCTAGTGTCCC
>VDFB02142639.1:0-22561 GCA_007258455.2 Sequoia sempervirens
ACAAAATGGATTTGTTGAAAAGGCTTTAGAAACTTTCAAGCAAATGCAATTGGCAGGTGTAAAGCCAAATTCCACAACCTTTGAACCAGTATCCTCCTACCTGTGCCAAAATGGAAGCTTTGGAAAAGGGTATGGACATCTATCAAGCATCATGGAAGCAAAATGTGGAAGCATAGAAAAGGCACGTTGTTTGACAAAATTTCTCAAAGAGAGGTTATCTCATGGAATGCAATGATTGTAGGATGTGCACAAAATGGACTTTTTTTAAAAGCTTTAGAAACTATCAAGCAAACACAATTGGCAGGTGTGAAGCCAGACTGGACAACTTTTGCCAGCATTCTCCCTGCCTGTACCAAAATAGGAGAATTGAAACAGGGCATGGACATCCATCAAAGCATAACGAATAGAGGAATTTTATCAGATGTTGTATTTGCAACTGCCCTGGTGGACATGTATGCAAAATGTGAAAGCATAGAAAAGGCACGTGAACTGTTTGACAAAATACCTCAAAAAGATGTCATCTCATGGAATGTAATGATTGCTGGATATGCACAACATGGATTTTGCAAGGATGCTCTAAAAATCTTTGAATTGATGAAGCACATTCTCTATGCTAAAAATTAAACAAAAAATCTTGAAAAGCATGACAAATTTTCCAGAGCATATGAGCTTTAAATAATTCTGCAGAGTTTGTCTGAGCCTCCTACAAGATTTTCAATATGCAAACAGTTTGAAGCAACTGTCTCATAAACAGGAGTTGAACATCTGCCCACATCGACATTCTTGACTGATACGGATCATCAACTTATTGTTTCCATGCAATGTAACAAAATAAACTCATCGCACAAAAAGGGTGCCTCCTGAATCTTCTCCCCTCTTCCGCGTCTCCTCCATATTCCATATGCATGCAAAAATTGGAACTTAATCAAGGCAAGTGGACAATTTTGCTGTTTCCATGCAACTGTGGGACTATAGACAAGACACGTGAGCTGATCAACACAATTTAAGGTAGACTATTTGCAAAAAAAAATGTGAAGTATACTCAAGGCACGTCTAGAGATATCCTATACTATTTTAGAGCTAAATCGTGACACCTGCCAATTGCATTTACATTTTCAGTGCTTGCTCTTTGTTTCCACGTTCTGTATGATTATCAAACCATATTTTTTAAATGCGTTTTGTTAGACACTTCACATGCCTTACCTATGCCTCCACGTCTTGTAATATGTAACAATTTAGCAAACAAAAGCTCTCATGGTTTAAATTTTGAATTTCAAATTTCAAACTATGAAACTAAAATAGAGATGTTTTTTATTCTCAAAACTTAAAAATTCTAATTCTCAAATTGAAATAAGAATAGATAAAAAACAAACCCAAAAAATATAAGCATATCCAAGGTTTAGACTTAAAAAATAAAGTTGAAATTCATTTCAATCAAACAAGAACGCTTAAGGAAAATGTCAAAAATTGACACAAAATATCAAACACCCTATGCTCAAGCTCCAAAATTGGTGTCAAAAGATTTTTATCTAATCCTTGTGTGACTAGCTAGAAGGGTGCTTCATTGTGGGCTAATCAAGACACCTAGGGTCTACTAGAAGAATAATTGAGAGGATTCCTCCTTAGCTGAGCTCTAACTTCTTTACTAGCACACTTTCTTGTCTCTATATTTGTTATTGTCATATGCCCATCTCAAATTCATGAACTAGAAAACCAATTCCACAGTGAAAGTTAGGAAACATATGTCTCATTTTGTATGGCTCTTTGTTACAATTCTTATCGCCATAGTTAACAAAATTATTGAGTACTTACTAAACTCACAATTCAAAGTAGAAAATGAGAAAACCAAGAATTTACTGTGCATGCTGATGACCCATCAACATAGGAAAATGCCAACGAAAACCAAAAAATAAATAAAAATGTAATATTCACTTAACATGTACACAAAAATAACTTCTTTTTTTTATATCATGTCCAATATATTGTATATTACTATATATATTAAAATAGACATAGGGTGCTGTCATAATAGTGGTTTACAATTCCTTAGAGGAACGAATTTTAGTTAAAATCACATATTTTTAGAAAATATAATGATTTAAGCCTTAAAAAGTTTCATTTTAAGGATTTCAATTGAAGAGGGTTTGATCAAATCACCTTAGATCAAACCCCCTTGGATAGAACCTCACTAGTTTTAAACCATACCTATAAATGCGTCTCCTTTACACCTATGAAAATGCTGATAAAAAATCACTTTTGTTTTAGCTTTTGGGGGATCAAATGAATTCATTTAAAATTTATTTCAAATGATTATGGTATTCCTCAGAACAAGCTATCCAATGAATATAATTTTAATATGTTTTGGTTTTGTTATGTATTTGTTTTTTAAGTTTTATTAAACATAGGTTTTTCGTCGAAAATGAATTTCTTTGTTCTTCACATGTGGAAATATAGAAGATTATCAAAAAATAAAATAAAAAATATAAGTGCACTAGATATTGAAGTCCTTGTTCCAACAAAAAAAATTAAATTAAATTTTGACATATACACAAAAAGTTACGCGTTATGCGGTCGTGTTGTGTCAATTTTTGAATTGTAATTAGTTTGACTTTGAAACTTGATTAGAAAAAATATTCAATAAAAATTATCTAACCAAGTGGGGAAGCACTAGATATTGTTGGTGTAATTAAATTAATTAATTATTTACACTAGCATAAGTTAACTTAGGTCTTGCATTTAATCATTAAGTCCTAGGTTGCATTATTAGATAAATCATTTAATAAGTGGGATAAGATTCCTTCTAGAAGATGAGTTGTCCTTCTAGAACTTATCTCCTCATTTAATGTTCTTCACCATTAGGGTTCACATGTTGTCACATGTTGTTTGATCTTGACACATGGCAACATCTCATGCATATTAGGGTTTGCCTCTTGCCTATTTAAATCAGGCATCTTGTACATTTGTAATCATATTATCATATCAATATATCAAGATATCAATCAAATATCATATCATATCAATAGAATCTTTAATCAAGCATTCCATTGTTGCAACACTTCTTTTGTGGTTGATTATCTTTCATGGCTAAAGTCCTGCATTGAAGATTCCGGAGCTTCAGGGGCTGTGCAATTCATCATCTCAACATGGTATCAGAGCTAGTCCATTGAAACATCAACCCTAGATCCAGGAAGTTTGGAATGCGAGATTCTTTGCAGGCTTAGGGTTTTATGTTGCAGGCTAGTTGGCTCTACCTGGGACCCAAGCTGATTTCTGGTGCAGATCAGGCTCTCTCCGACCTCTCCATTGCGTCCAGAAGGCCTCAAAACCCATAGATCGCCTGTTCATTCGTCAAAATCGGAGACATATCATCCGGGAGCCTATGAGGTACATCTTAGGGTTTGCAATTTTTGTACAATCCGTACACATTTGCAGGAAAAAATCATCCCTATAAGTCCTCCATCAAGGCAAAAAAAAATTAGAAAAATCAAAAAAAATTGGCTATTTTTCGGGCATTTTTTTCCTATAGTTCTGGCAAAAATTTCATTTCTGCAGTGTTCGACCTGCAATTAAATTATACCGTCCGCATGAAAAATTAAATCAGTGGCATATAGTTTCGGGTTTGATATTTTTTCCGTCGGCATCGGCTTCAATATTTATTTTTGAATTAAAAATCGTATTTAAATTTTGAATTGCAATATAAATTGCAATATTCAAAATTTTTCGCCGACCGCACATCCTGCGTCATCCGGCATCAGCTTCGTCGTTTTTTGCGGATTCCTCCGGCCACCCGCTCCCGTCGACACCTCCCGGCTCCCGTCCAACGCCCGGTGACCTCCCACCGACCGCAGGTGCCGACCCCGTCGAAGCCTCCGCTGATAGCCCCCGGTTCTATCAGTGACCGGGGCTTATTCCATCCGCCGAGCCACGGTTTCTCCGCCGGCCGCGCCGCCCAAACACCTCCCTGCAGCCGCTCCGCCGCCGCCCATCCAGCGGTGCGATTTTTTTTAAACTGCCGACAGCCCCCCGATCATATCAGCGACCGGGGGCCGATTTTTTTTTAGCCCTTGGTGCTTAATTCTTGCGCCTAGTTAGCCAATGTATCCTCAAATTGCAGTTTTTCTTCCGGAGGCCATATCTTCGCGCCACGATATCAAAAATTTGCAAACAAGATATCGACGGAAAGAGAATTCAGAGCACTATCCAGTGGTGCCATCTGTTTTGCAGGATTTTTCTGCTATTCAATATTCAAGTCAACTGAAGTCAAACCTCCCTTCTGGACTCAAACGCACACATCTTCGCATCAGATTGTCAGATTTTGGTGATTCCAGTGGCATTCAGAAGATATTTCAGTGCATTTTTTTCATCAGTCCAGTCATCTTCTTTGGTTTCAGCTCCAGGTATCTTTT
This sequence comes from Sequoia sempervirens, assembly GCA_007258455.2. Taxonomy (NCBI): domain Eukaryota; kingdom Viridiplantae; phylum Streptophyta; class Pinopsida; order Cupressales; family Cupressaceae; genus Sequoia; species Sequoia sempervirens. The sequence goes on from VDFB02142639.1 coordinate 4,407, forward strand.
TTTTTGGTTTTTTGATTCTTGGACATCCTGAAGACTGAAGTAGAATTTGTTGATCTCGGAGGCATATTTTCAGTTGCATATCCATTTGGAAGTCTTTATTTTCTGTTGAAGGTCAGTGTCTTTGTCTTTGAAAATTTTTGTTATGGGGCTTGCATATTTCTCTCCTCCTTTGGTTATGTTGCACAAGGGTAACTATCCACAATGGCGAGATGGGATCTGCCACCATCTTCATTCACTTGATTTGTTGCCTCATCTATTTGGTATAGTTCCCCGCCCAAGTGAAGGTATTCATGAACTTGCTTGGAGTTGCAGCAGGTACACTGTTTTGGAGATTCTTGAGATGCAAGTTGATTGCGATGTTTTGAGATCTATTGATCATTGTGATTGTCCTCACCTTCTTTGGACAAAGCTTTGGGAACTATACTGAGATTCAGATACTTCACCATTCCCTGATGATCATGATTCAGGATGTCATTCTTCAGATCAAGTACCCCATGATGCTATTGTTATGCAGGAAGTTGATTACCTTGATCTTTCCGAAGAGGTTGACAAGGTTCCTTTCAGTGCTTCTTCTTCATCAGAGACAGTTGGTATCCCTTCACATTCAGTGATTCCTTGTCCAGAATCATTGCTTGAGGCTTCCACTATCATCATCGATCAGGACACATTTCAGTTTTTCAAACTTGACATCACATGATGGCTTTGTTTCAGGTATCATTGCCTTGGCCACTTCTATAGGTTTGGAGAACATTCTTGAGGGGATATCACTCCTCTATTCAGATTTCACTTTGGAGAGTTGTTTTGAGTCTCCTGTTTCCTTTGTCTCAACCCTTGATTGGGAATTCAGAGACTACATTGGAGGCATTGAGTTTCTCTTCAGAGATTTCATATCGGGACTTCTTCCCTGTCATTCCATTCAGGACTTGAGGTTTCTTCAGCATCCACCATTGGATTTGCTTCTTTCCCCAGCAGATTTGTGGTTTCAGCACCTTTGTTTCTTCAGACTTCCTTCAGTGGTTTTGAGGACACTTCATTCAGGGGGGACTATCAAGTCTCCATCACATCCATCATATCCATTCTATCTTTGTCTTTGGATATTGTTCAGCATCAGTTTCTGCATCATCCTGGTTTGTCACCCTCTTCATTGTTTGGGACTATGGCATTTTCATCATCAGGCAAGGAGACACTTGAGCAGAGTTCAGAGACATCATCATCCATGTTCATTCTTCCTTCCTTCAATTCCTATCCGGAATGGGAAGCATCTTTGCACTTGCAATTGGTTTTGTTTCTTCCGAAAGGGAGACAAGTTGTTTGTCGGCATTGGATCTTGTTCTGTCTTCAGACACTTACCTTCTTTGCAGGTGATCACATCTTTTGGGGGGCTACATAGTCTCTCTCTTTCCTCCCTATGGGGGGGCTCTTGATTGTATTGTATCCATGTGACGGATGGTGTACTTGGGGGGTATTTGGGAGTCCTCCATCCTTCCCATCCTATCTCACATTTCTGCATTTTCATCTCCTTTTTGGAGAGGGGTTTTGTTCCCATTGGGTTTTCCCCTTTTCTCTGGTTGTGGGAGATTTTTTGCATCTATCATGTACATGGGTACCTAACATGGCCTTGTAGCCGGGACCCATCATCATCATCATCTTTGCATAATCATTGCATTTTCCTCCCTAAGTTGCACTTATGGGGGGGTGTTGGTGTAATTAATTAATTAATTATTACACTAGCATAAGTTAACTTAGGTCTTGCATTTAATCATTAAGTCCTAGGTTGCATTATTAGATAAATCATTTAATAAGTGGGATAAGATTCCTTCTAGAACTTATCTCCTCATTTAATGTTCTTCACCATTAGGGTTCACATCATGTTGTCACATGTTGTTTGATCTTGACACATGGCAACATCTCATGCATATTAGGGTTTAGCTCTTGCCTATATATTCAGGCATCTTGTACATTTGTAATCAATCACATCAATATATCTATATCATATCAATATAGAATCTTTAATCAAGCATTCCATTGTTGCAACACTTCTTTTGTGGTTGATTATCTTTCATGGCTAAAGTCCTGCATTGAAGATTCTGGAGCTTCAAGGGTTGTGCAATTCATCATCTCAATAGATATCAAAGTTACAAATCTAAATTTGGAAGAATTAGAATTTTATCCTTCATGGAAAAAAAGTTATGTGTTATACGGTGTGCATCACTTTTTAAAAATGTTGTTTTCTGAAAAAAAGTCAATTTTTGTGGGAGATGGAAAAAGAAGTGCAATTTGATTCCAAAAATTTTGAAAAAAATATTTTTAGAATCTACAGACAAAATTTGATGAGACTCTAGTTTGCACCATCTTCAAATTCCTCACAGTTTAGCCGCTATAGGTGCCCGAATGTGAAGATTTAGTTAAAAATAATAATTTCAGTGTCCAGTTTGGCCAAAAATTGTAAACCACTATTATGGGATCACCCCATAGTACATAGAATAACCGTATATAAAAAATATTTAAAACTTGAGCCCTGCAACACAGTTTAGTATTTCAATGATAGCCTAGTATTTTTACCCCAACCCTCGTTAGGGTTTAAATTGAAGGTACACATAAAGGCAATCTAGTATTTTCCCCTCTTCTTGCTACCATCTACTGTGGTGTATGGTGCATGGATTTTCATGGAAGGAGCACAACCTCTCCATCCCTTCCGAACATGAGTATATTCACTTTTTTTCCTCCTTGGTGTTATACTTTGTTGAAATGAAGTTTAATGGACAAAGATAAGCCAAAAAAATTAAATACAAAGGGTTATAAAGACCATAATATTGTTGGAAAACAAAACATTAAGTATGTAAACAATACCTAGAGTGCAATGTATTGGATGGAAATAATATAATATTTATATTTGTATTATAAATTATATTATATAATGTAATGCAATAGTATATATTTTATATTTTAATATAATTTTTATACTATAATACTTATTCAATATTTAAATTGTATTAAACTTATTAATTCATGTACTCAATCTTATTTAAATTATATTAAATATTTATATTTATATTATATATTATGTGTATCTTAATTTCCTAAATATTAGAGTTGATGATATATAGCTCAATCAACATGGATTTAAAAACAATCCTACATTCAAATATTTATCATAGTTTCATTTTTAAAATTTAGTTGTTTTTCCATAACCATTTTTTTAAACATAATGATCCCGTATAATACAAATATTTTTTTACTCTCTTTAGTAGAATAATTAATGGTCTTCAACGTTTATTTATGCTTACAAAAAAAACCCTTCAAAGAATGTGTATTTATGATTATTTATCTCTCTTTCTCTTTGTATATCTCCCTCTCTATATATTTATCTCTTCCATCTCTATCTATCTCTCTCTCCTCTGTCTTAATCTCTCCCTCTCCATGCATAGTTGACTTGAATCTATCACTTATTCATTGAGACATTTGTTGCACAAACAACATCATTTGCTAAATGACCTACTAATTGACCTCATTTATTACACAAATTTAAACAAAAAAATAGACCAAAATTTATCCGAATTAACCTTTCAAACCTCTTTGGTGTACCCATTGCACACTAAGGTGAAATTGCTAGTATTTATTAGTTTTGGAATGAAAGTATCATTGTTTTATATCATACTATAATCTGTTTTGGTATTTTTTTTTTATAAGTTTTTTTATAAGATATTTATGAAAATATAGAAAATTTGGTGGAATTATCTATTGTCTATGTATTATTACTTATAGAATCAAATGGAAAAAAGAAGTAAACACTAGTCTTATATCATCATTAACTTTTTTGTATGTAAAGTTTATAATGAAAACACAAGATTTATTCTATATTTATATGAAATTGAAAAAGCTTGAATCATCTTCATGAATTATGTAGTAACTTGTTGGTGTAGGCTTCTCAAGCTATAAAGAGGATTCAAGTATGGGGAGGGAACACTTAAGATCTACATGCAAAACAATCAAGATCTCATCATGTGGTTTCCACAAAGTGGTTATTGTGCTAATGAGAGAGAGCTTGAGATCAACAATTAGCAATGATAGCCAAATGAAAAGGGCTACAAAGTGCACCCTTCGATTGTAATTTCCCGTTGGTTGTAATTTTGTGAATGACATTTTTGCTATGATGAATTGATTTGGCTAATTTGATAATAAACTATTTATAAGGGATTTTACTTAAAAAATCTCCTTAACCCTATCATACTATGTCTCTTGATTGTCTCACTTAGAAAATTTTGCTATTTGTGAATTACTTGCATGTATGATGTTTATTAACTGATTTCCTTTTATTTTGAATGCTCATCAGTTGTATTGTCATTGAAAACTGAATACTAAACACACTTCTATATTCCAATGTGAGGAGAGGAGCTTTTTTTTAGAGTTGGAAGAGTTCATAAAGTGCTTTCCTTGTATAGAAAATTTCAGTGATAAAGCATTGAATTACAAAATAAGTAGATTCCAAAAACTTATAAGATTATAGGTCTCATTGGATATCATATTTATGGTAACCATGAATTACTAAAAAAAATCCTTTTACATAAATTTATAATCCACCTATAATCTAATTAAATAAATGTAATTAGTTATAAAAAATTAATTTAGATAGGGGTGACCCTTGGGTGAAATGGTAGGGCTTCTTGCCTGTAACTGAAATGGTGGAAAATAGGACCTTTCCCAAGTGTGAGTGCAAATGAGATGGATCACTTATTTTCCAAGCCCAAAATCACTTCAAATATGCAAAATAAGATGCTAATAACAACCAAAAATGCAGCCTAACTATTATAACAACTATGAGGAATGTTTTTAGAGCATAAAAAGTTGTGTACCTAGCTAGAAAGTTGTTTTTGAGCTATGGAGGACTCATTCACCTTCAGGGGCGAATGGGTCCTTTTAGGGTTTCAAAAAACTAATTTCAAGATCCTATACCTTGATGTTTGTACTCTTGAAATCCTAGTCACCAAGTTTTGGAAGCCCGTAGTCAATTCTATATAGCTCTTTCCATGATCTTGCACTTTGAATGATAACTTTTGCAACTTTGACAACTTTGCTCCAAATCTTGCTCAACTTGATCCTCAACTTGTAAATATGCAATAACACACTCAAGGGTAAGAAAACTTATTGATTATTTAGTGAATGGGGGTTTGCCTCACTCAAACCCCTTGTAGGTAATCAAATCAATTGATGAAATGAAGCATGAAATATGAAATATGCAAATGATGTCACCTTGGATGTTGTCTTGTGAAGCAAATTTGTAAACAATCATGGAGAGGCCATGAAGAATGAAGATCTTGGATGTAGAATGATGCTTGTAAATAAATCCTCAATGCAACATTAACTTCTTACCTCAACACACATGCATGAATGCATTAAACCCTTGACATTATGATATGACTTTGAATTGTTGCAATAAGCCTTTGAAATCTGCCTTGAAAAGCCTTGAAAATGCCTTTAAAATCCTCTAATGCTTGATCACTTGAATGCTTGAATGTTTGCTAGATTGTGTTAGGAGAAACAATGTGAATTAACCCCTTATTTATACTAAATTAGGAGATTAACAAGGCTGAAATTCAAAGAACTAAGGCCGACACCTGATCTGGAAAGAAAGATAATTAAATTCCTGCTAGAATGAAATTCAAAAATTAGGGTCTCATTAAGGGAGGACCCATTTTCCACCAAAGGCGAATGGGTCCTGGTTGAGTTTCTAGGATCGAGCTTCGGGGAGTTGAAAGAGGGCCAAACACCCATTCCAAACCAACTGAAAAAGGGGGGTCCTATTAAGGGAGGACCAAATTTTTCCCAATGAAATAATTTGATATTTAATTTATAATTATGGGGTGAGATCCTTGGGAGTGTCAAAATTAAGGCCTAAAAAGGGGGTTAATAACTCCACTTAACCACAATGAATTAAGACTACCTAGATAAGTGTGAAAGTGCTTTAAAAAACTTTACAACACTTAAACAAGGTACAAATTATGCTTATTTTATTTAGGAAGGGTCCCATGAGGTTTAATTAAGCAAATAAGTCCTAGAAAAGTGTGAAAGTGTGTCCAACACTTCACAACACCCTTGCAAAGGACCAATTAAAGCATGTTTTAGTTAATTAAAGGTCTTAAAATGATGTGAATGTGTACAAGACATTACAACACCACTCCAAGACACCATTAGTTCAGTTTTAATGTCAATTATCAAATCAAGCAAGAAAAAGGCTACTTTTTTTGTTACTATAGTAACTAGTGCCAACAACTAAAGTTCAAACCTCGTGAGGTTACTCTCTATTGCACCAATAATTGAGGGCCCCCCAAGATCTTGAATCTTGACTTATCCACAAAATATGGAGTGGGGTAGTTGCATTGGACATCTAGGGGTACATCCCTGGCTTGAATTTTTTAAAAAATTGGTGGAGATGAAGGCTCTTGTGTCTACTCCCATACATGCCATGTTAATGACTTCTCTTGTGTCTAATCCCATGCACGCCCTTGTGTCGTCTCTCGTGGATCATGTGTGTGTTTCTACATGGTATCTAGTCTGGCTTTGTCAATTGTGCATGGTTTGATGTGTGGCTATCCTTCTTTGTGTGTGCCTCATGTTGAGGCCTCTCCCCTTTGCGCCCCTTGCAGGTTTGAACACTTCCACCCCTCCTCTTGTGCCTGCCACTTCGATGGGGGCTCTCAATTACTCTTTAGCTGTCAGTTATAGATTTTTTTTCATCTTCCATGGGTGTGCCCTCTCCCTTGTTCCAAACCTTCCCCAGTGATGGTTTGTGGGGAGGATGTTGCTAAGAATGAAAGTTTCTACCAGTGTAGGGGTTTGGTGTGTAATTTTTCCAATCTCTAGCCCTATCTTCCTAACTTGCACAAATTGGTTTTGGATTCTTGGAAGCCCTTAGTGGTTGGTAAGGGGTGTGTGCAAGAAGTTGAGTCCACTTTTTGGCCAAAAAGTGGAAGTGTTTTCCCTAATTTTTAGAATTTGTCACATTTGACCTTAAAATTTGAAGCACTTAAAGATGAAATCTGAAAAAGGGCCACTAATTATAAAATGTAGTACACTCGGATTCTAGTTTCCAAATATGTAATTTATTTCAATACTTAGATGATACAAATTGATTTTCAATAGGCTCTTCTAAAAACCACTGCTTAAAAGTCACTTTTTTTTACCATACCATGCACGTGTACATCATCCATATTTTGACCTAAATAATTGTATTTTTCTTAATCCTTTTGGGAAAATATTTTAAACTCATTAAAGCACATTTTCTATATTTTTTTATAATTTTTTATTGATTTTTTTTGTTAAATTATTATTGGCCATATTTGTTGTTTTGAAAAATTGTCATGTATGTCACACATAAGATGACCTAAACTTATCATTTTTTGATTTTTTTTTTCAAATTGAAAAGAATTGTCTGAAGTATGTTTTCATGCAATTCATTTACAAAAAATATTTTAATAAAAAGTTATTAAAATACTAAAAAACCTCGATATTTCAAGTTTATGGACCAGTTTCATCAAAAATTAATTAAAAAATAGAAAAATAATCCAATTGTAATTTTTTTTTACATATTTGGAATCTACACTCTCATTTATAATGGGTTTTAATTTTGTCAAAAAAATTGCAAAAAAGGTCTTTAGACATATGTCCAAAGTCACTATTTTATTGTGACATTGACATGACCTTCAAGTTGCATGTCAAACCAAGCCCAAAGCTTAGATTCGGGTCCCCAAGCCTTTTCCCAAACTAAAAAATAGGGCAAAAACCTGACCAAAAATTCAAATTTTAAGAAATAGGATCTCGATTTACAAAACAAGATCCCATTTTGTAAACAGGATCTCGTTCCCTTTTATTTATTATTTTGACTGTTAAAAAAGAAACGGGATCCCGTTTATAAATGGGATCCTGTTTTCTACAAGATCTTGATTAAAAAATGAGATCCCATTTCTTTTTTGACATTTTTATTATTTTTACTGGCAAAATATTACTGTCAATTCTACAACTTGATAGTGTATGACCAAAAACAACAACTTCACCTATTTTCTATCAATATTTTTCTTTACAGGCTCTTCAACTTGCAATTTGAATTGAATTTTTGAAAGGAGGCATCATTGGGATAATTTTTGAATGGAATTGTGTTCATTTTCTACTCGTTTGAAGGAGGAACAAAAGAGGAAGACTTTCACTATTGACATTCATTTGTGCTTCATAATTTTGTATTCATGGGATCACAAGCTCATAATAAGAGGAAAGATAGGAAGGTATTGACCCCTAAAGAAAATTGAAGCAAAGAGAGAGGAGGCAAAAAGACAAAGAGATAGAAGAATGAGGATTCAATCAATGAATAATGCTAAAGCATCCAATTCCACAACTATTGAAGATAAAAACATTGAGGAGACCATGGATGTAGATGATGCAAATTTGCAAGAGGTTAATGTGGAAAATAATACGATTATACAAAATAGTCCTGGTATGTCTTCAAATCCCCCTTTCAATGCTATGGAGAATGTTTCAATAGGCACAAATCCAGGTACATCTTTAAATCCACCTTTGAATGAAATGAAAACTTTGTTTATAGGAGTTTTAAGAGAATCTAGATTTAATGATGTTGACATCGATAATATTCATAGAGATGGAGATTTTAGACAAATTGTTGTTGAAAATGAAAATCATTTTGTTGTTGAAAATGAAGATGAAAATCATTTTGTTGTTGAAAATGAAAATAATTTTGTTGTTGAAAATGAAATTAATTTTTTTTTTATTGTTGAAAACGAAAATGAAAATGAATATCGTTTTGTCGTTGAACATGAAAATGAAAATCATTTTGTTGTTGAAAATGAAAATGAAAATCCTTTTGTTGAAAATGAAAATGAAAACTATTTTGTTGATGAAAATGAAAATAGTTTTGAAGTTGAAAATGAAAATGAAAATCCAGGATGTGATGTTGAAAATGAAAATATATATTTTTTAAATTGAAAGAGATGTTTTGGATAATCTTCCTATTAAGATTTCTTGGAGACAAATAAGAACGCATTCCAATAGATTATACAAATATTTTTTTATCATAAAAAACCATCATTTCAATGTCAACTAATGATGTAGTTGATGAGAATCTAGAAGATGAGAAAAGTAATGAAAAAGTTAGGCATTTTTGTTAAACCAAGAAGAAAATATTAATCACTAAAACATGCTATGTCTACTGTTGCTAGTGCCATTGAGTCTATTGGAAAAAATAGTCGATCTAGAGATAAGAATATAGCAAAATGAGCTATAACAATTGCTATAGTTAATAAAAGCAAATTCAAATAAAAGAATGGTAAGCAATATTAGTGAAATTCTAAAAGTAAATCCTAAAACATTTGTAAGAGCAACAAAGAGAAGGGAAAGTATAGAGAAAATGATCCAATCAACCAATGTCAAGGAGTTTTAGTGGTCGACTCCCGAGGTATGACATGAAATTGAATGTTGAAATCAAATATTTGATTGAAAATATTGGCATGCTAATACTAGGGTATCATCTAATGCTAGAGATGTTTTAAAATTAAGAGTGGGGTCCAAAGTTCGCGATCCTCATCCAAAACACCTATTAGATACAACGTATTTACTGAATTTTATAGAAATTTTTGTGGTGATTTAGTGTTACCTGGTAATATTAGAATAAGTCAAAGATCTTTTGGAAAATTTAAACCTTGATATGTAAAAATTAATAAGCAACGTGAATATCTTGTTGTTGTAAAACACATGCTCAATTTCATTATTATTATGATGTTTTTTTATATATATGTTGTAATTTACATACTAACATGATTATGCAAGAATGTGGTATTAATATGCCACCTGAAACAATAAAGGATTTTATATCAAGTTTGTTTTGTGAAAGATCTAATGGGAAATTATTTTATTTAAGTTCATGTATTTTTGGACAATGCACTAGTTGTGGAAATCTTTCATTCTTAAGAGTTTGTATGCATGAAAGTGTTGAAAATGATTGTGGATGTAACAATTAGTGGATGTTAAAAGATGGAAAAATAGGAAAGCATTGTGATTTAGTTATAGAAAAAGTTAATGCACATGCATTCATATTAGAATTTAAGAGTAAGATTGTACCAAAATATGTCAAGCACTCTCAACATGCTCGATGGCTTGATGAACAATTTTGCGCATGTAGAAACGTATTTCCAGTTGGAACTATACTATCAGTGGCTGATTTTACGGAAAACTATACTCTAACTCCGCAAGAGGAAATTCAATCATAGTATTACAATTCAGTGCAAGTGGCTATGTTTGTTCATATGGTTTACAAACATGCAGATGATAACACAGAGGATGATAGAAAAGTTTTGAGGGAGTATCATTTTTATTTGAGTACACTCGTTAGAGTTTTTTCAATACTGTTTCAATATATTTTATATAAATTTAAGACAAAGAGGAATCCAGATGATAGAACATCTCATATGGTCAGATAATTGTTCGGGATAGTTCAAAAATGCTCAAATTTTCTATTGGTTAAGTAGGGTTCACAAGGAACATAATGTCCAACATATGTAGAGTTTTTTGAAGCTGGACATGGTAAATGAGAACATGATGGAGTTGGTGTGTGTGTTTGTAATGACGAAAAAAGTACTCCCTAACATGGCCTTGATTTAATGTTGTAATATGTATAACATATTGACATAAGGTCTTGGGCCCTTGTGAACTAAATGAGCTTATTGGTGCCTTATTTGGAGTGTTGTAAAGTGTTGTAACACACTTTCACACATTTCTAGGGTTTTATTAAATAATTGGGATTCTTTATGCTTTAATTGGCCTTATTTTGTATCTACAAGCCTCATTTAATGCATTTTTTGAGGATCTCGACATAAATCAACATCCAATCACAATTTAGGTGTTTTTAGGTTGTGGCCCAGATTTGGTGGTTTGGGACTCATACACCACCTTGGGCATATGGGTCACACTTGGGGTTTTGGGTCCTGATCCTAATTTTACACCTTTCTAAGAATATTTGAAATTGGTCCCATAAATTATGCCTAATGGGACTCATACACCACCTTGGGTATATGAGTCTTGTATGGCCCAAAATTAAAATTAATTCAAATTCTTGGTGGGATTTTATCCTCCTAGATTTGATGTCGGCTTGTAGTGTTGTAATTTCAGGAATTTTTGCATAATTAAGTATAAATGCAAGTTTCCATCACTCATTTTACACCTAGCAAGTTAAGTAAGCATCCTTATAGAAAAGTTAAGTATATAAGAGCATTAAAGGGAAGATTATCAAGTATTTTAGAGCATTATTCAAACATCAAGCGTCATGGACCAAATTCATCATGCATCATGTTTGTTTTTGAGCTAACAATTGTGATGTAGGGTTTCATGATTCAAGCTAGCATTCAAGTCAAGATCTATCGCATCCAAGCAAGAGTCAAGATCCACATCCATTGGATCCACTTCACACATGTTTGTAGCACTTTATTGCTAGATTTTTGTAAGTTGCAACATCTTATTTTGTTCATTCATCATTCTCCATTCCTATTTCATTTAATTTCAAGGTTTGATTACCAAAACGGGGTTTGACCAAGGCAAGCCCCTTTCCACTAACAATTTTTTTTTTTTCCCTCTCTTTAGTGTATGATTTGAAAGTTTAGATTGAAGAAACATTGAAGAGAAAGCTTGGAGAAATTTTTCAAAGTGTTTAAAGTTATCAAAGTTGCCACCTTGCATTGGAGATACTTGGAAGACTTCTAGAAGCTGCAAATCAGGGTTTTAGATCCAAAAATCAATTGGAAGCATAGAGTAGACATTGAAGACCTAATTTAGGATTTCAAGCTTTAAAAAATCCCTAACTGGATTGATACACTAGTTCTGGCGTATGAGTCCCAGTTTAGGTCAGGTTTTTGTAGTTTCAGATACCCATTTGCCAGATTCTAGTTTTTGCACAGAAACCCAGATTTGGGACTAAATCGCCCAGTCTAGCGTATGAATCCTAGTTAGCATTAAAATTAGTGTTTCAATATTTCAGAGCTTCATCCAGTATCCTTCAGATTTCTAGGTGCACACATTTCATCTTGCAACTTTTTGTTTTGTTTTACATGCATTTTTAGATCATTTAGTGAAAGATTGCATCATGTTAGGTTTAAGCATTTTGATTTTCATTGCATTTGTCTTTCCAAACCCTATCTTGGTGGTGAACCCTCATTAGCTTACAATTAGACCTTAGGAAATCCCTATTGCAATATCTATTTCTCCTTTACATTGAGATCTCTAGGGTTTCCCTTCAATGAAATAATTGGTAAGTGGGTTTTTCTCTATGTCCTAAACCATACAAAAGCATATCCCATTTTATATCATTTCATTTTGGTGAACCTACATTTAGAACAATATAATTCTGATTTGGATTGCATCATCATCCTAGAGTTAGATTTCATTAACATTGCATTGCATTTTGCATTAGTTAATTGACATTCTAGGGTTTCTAATTCTTGCATTAGTGAAAGTGCATATAGCTTGAATTTTTACATCTCAAATCATTAAAAATCATATAAAAACTACATTTGCATCTAAGTTACAGATCATACAAACCAAAAAGCATGACAATCACTTGAATTTTTTTTTTAAATTTGAAAACAAACCACTAGGACTCATACGCCCCTTTGGGCGAATTAGTCCCAGTGCTGATTCTACACTGCATTTTCTAGAATTTAAAACTCTGTTTCTATGCTCTTGTTTGTTATTGTTACCTTTCTATTTCAGTTTACATGGTTTCTATTATATTCATTTCATTGTACTTAGCTTAAATTTCATTTGCATTCATCTTGCATTTAGTAGCCCTTGCATGAGTATTTGGTGTCCTATTGCTAATACTATAGTGAGATGAAGTTTGAGACTCATGCCATCTAAAAAAAAGCACAATCGTCATTGATCTTGGGTTGTGTAGCTCTTTCACTCCTATTATACCTTACATAACCACCCCATTTTGTTTTGGGTCAAAATGGGTCCCCCTTTTTTTTGTTTTTCCTTGGTTTGTTTGTTTAGGTCTTAGGAGTTGTTCACTTTCCTCCTAAGTCCTTGTTCTTTTTTTGGTTTGGCGGAAGCAGATCAAGAATGGAAATCAGACTCAGAACTTTGTGAAGGTTCCAAGTCTAGATTCAGTTCTAATCCTAGCCCCGCCCTTGCCTTGTTTTTCTTTGTCTTTTTGGTTTGCCTTGCGCTCTTGGGTCCATTTCTCCCTCGAGTTGTCTCTCATTTGCTTGTGTTTTGTTTTTCACTCCGGCGGAAGTGGAGCCGTAAATGGAACTGAACTTGGAACTTTGTAAAAGTTCCAGATCCCATTTTGGTTCTGATTCTGCTCCCACTTGTTTGCTTTGTGTTTTTGTCCTCGTTGGTGTCTTGGCTGGGTCCTATTTTCATTCTGGTCCTGCTTTCTGTCATTTCTTTTGTTGCTATCCTTGTGTCAATGTTTGTTCCTTTGTCGAGAGCAGAATTGGAATCAGAATCAAACTTGGAACTTTGTAAAAGTTCTAGGTTCAGTTCTGGTTCCAATTCCACCCCCGTTTCCCTTTGTTGTCTGTCCCTACCACGTGATTGGAACTAGATGTGGAATTGGATAAAGAGACTTGGGTAAATTTTCTTGTTCTGTTCTAGCCCCGATTTCATGTCTTCCCTACCTTTGATTTCCACATTGGTTGTTACTCATTTATGTTTTTGGTTTCGTGCCCAACCAACCACATTTATTGCATTAATTACAACCTCCTCACACACGCGAAATGTTTTTTAAACCTTAATCAAGGTTAACTGGCTCATTATCTTTATTGCCTAAGTTGTTTTAGCAAACCAAAGCCTGAGTAACATTGAGAGGAGCACAATTTGATTGCGGGCACGCGTTGGTGAGCAGATTCTTGTCATAGTTTCAACCTTTCTTGGTGGCGTCTTGAGGTAGGGTCATTTTCCTGTTCCATTGGTGTTTTCCTTTCTATCATTTGTTGTGTTCTTCACACATTTGCGAGAATTTATCTCGTAGATATTCATGTGTTTCTATTGTTATTTCACTTTTTTTTGGTTTGGTTTTGTTTTCCTCCCATTTTTTGTTTTTGTTTTTCTACTTTTCCCGTTTGTTTTGTTGTTCTGCTGTCATTTTCGTGGCGTGTCCATTTTGTCATGCCCTAGTTTTAACTAAGGTTTCATTTTGTGGGGTATTTTGTGCTTTAAATGGTTCAAAATCTGTTTGATGACCCCTTTGATCCTATTCGCATGTTGATTCAGTGGTTTTCATGTCAGATTCTTGATGCCCTAATTACCTGAATCAATGATTCACATAAACTAGGGTTTGTGCAATGACCTTTACAATGTTAAGCCCTAAAAAGATCAAATATGGTCTTGTCCTATTAAGGGTGAGGTTAACCCCCTTATTTGAAGTTTCCTCATGGTTTCATGTGACCTAAGTCTAAACTTAGTATGAACGAGTGCTTAAATGTGCTTCGTCTGAATAATAAACTGGCGGAAACGGATCCAGGAATGAACTCGTCCCATGAGTGTTCACATAAGAATCATTTCCCAAAATGATCCCGCTTCCGATGAGTGTTAATTCTGGTCTACACCCTTATTCTTTTGTCGGAAGCAAAACTGGAGTTGGAACCAAACTTGGAACCATCAGCTAGTTCTGGGTCCGGTTTCTGTTTCAATCCCGGTTCTGGTCTCGTCCCGATGTTGATCCCGATCCCAATCTCGCCTAAGTTAAGAGGATTTCTGTTCCTATTTCTCTTTTGGCTCCACTTTCGATAAATGAAATTTTTTACTAAGTATGTAGAGTTTCCTTACGTGAATAGAAGATGATATGAATGTTAATATCGATGTAATGGTTTCCAAATCTTTGTTCATCTATCATAAGATTTTTTTGCAAGAGTGAAAGATGTCAGGAGCCTATGAAGAAGCTTCTCAAAGAGGAAGCCAAGTTGCAGAAAGTTCAAGGCCAACAAAGCCTATGAAGATCATAGTGGAGCAACTCCCTTACACCTTGAGATACAAGCACCATAGTCCCACTATTACAAATAGCAAGGTGGATTCAGACTGGGCTGATATCACTGATACAAACTTAGGTCCCTTCAACTATGAAGAGGTGGTTGAAGAAAATTTCACAAAGGATGCAACAAGGAGGAAATAAAGAATTGTTGAATCCGGATTGGCACATGTTGCCCTCTTTCCTCTGTCAGTTCAATGTCTAGAGCTCATACTTATTGCAGCAGGAGCTTACAACCCGACAACCAGGCAATGTGTGGACCTACAAGGGAATATCGTCATTGATCTCACTCCACAGATGATGAGGTTCATGTTTGATACACCTACGCCTCAGAACCCCAGACAAATTAATGAAGCAGAGGCATTACAGTTGTATAGCAACAACAAGGAAGCTAACATGACCCATATGAACAAGAAATGGATGAGGGTGGAAAATAAATTCTTGGCTAAGCTTCCCGATCAGCCAAAGAGAGCAAATTTCAGTAAGGAGATTGGTGACATAATCATGATGCTTTCTAGGGTGTTCAAAAAGAGATATTCTTCACAATTTAAGGAATGAATGTTTCCATTCATTAAAACCATTTTGAATGGAGAGAAAAAATTTGATTGGCCAATGATTTTTTCAGAGAGCCTACATAATCAGATGCTTAAAGTGAGGCAAACAAAGAGTTTCTTCATGAATTCTTATGTAGTCTATGCAGCTGCAAGAAGGGGCATTTTCCCTGGTTTGAATGTAGTTGGAGCATTAGGAGAAGCCCTTGGACAAAAGAAAGCATGGGATCATTATGATCAACTAACTCTACAAACATCAAAGTTGTACTATAGAAGAGTTAATGATACATTCTTGTATGTTATCATTAACCAGCTGACAGGAGATGCAGGGTATAGGCTAAGCAGAGATGCCATGGCATTCATTGTAGAATGGGGACATTGGTACATCCAATACCCTAAGTTCACCTAATTTAGGTTGGCTAGTTTTGACGGCCATCCTCATTTACTGCCCAGATGCTGCAATAACAAAATTGTTTTGATGGAATTCATCTATGAGGCTATAGGAGTCAATCTTAAATTTGCTAATAAACATAAGCCTGGTTGTCATAAAATTTCCATGAAGTTAGGAGAGTATAGTTGTGCACACAATGTGGTAGAAAAGGTAATTTGTGATGAATTGATCTATTTGAAATTGGGATTATATACATCCAGGAAGTATTTTGATCCCAAGCACAAGATGCAAGGTTTTCTCCCTACAATTTTTGACAAGCATTTGAATTTGCTAGAAGATTTTTGGATGGACTTACATGATGAGTATGATTTAAGGAGGAATTATGAAAGGTTTCCCATCCCATTAATGATTGAGTATGGGGTGAAGGAAGATATTCCTAACACATTATCAGATGATGGTGTAACCTTGGATCCCCAGTATGATGTTGACAATATAGGTAACAAGGACTTGGATCCAATGAATTGGGATGAAGAGGAGTCCATTGACATCAAGAAAATTGTAAGGACAGTCCTAGATAGAAGTATCTAGTGGGTGGTAATGAGGATCAAGGAGCCGAAGGCTCAAACTTCTAAGAAGAGGAAAGTTGTAGGTACCCAAGGGTACAAAAGAATGAAGAGAAGGATAGTTCCTAAGGAGCCATTGGATTTTCTCCCTCCTAACTCTGGGGAGGAGCCTCATCCAACAATACTAGCTCAGGATATCCCTGAATCACAAGGAGAAGAAACTACTACTGCTAGTGAAGGAACCTCAACTGAACCTCCTCGTATTGAGAAACCTATTGAGGAGATGCCCACTGGAACCCTTCATAAGGAGGCTGAATCTTTAAAAGGGAAGGAGCATTAGGTTGAGATCCATGATATCAATTATGATTCAGAGGCTACACAGTCAGATAATGAGCCTCCCAAAGCTGTGTCTGCAGAGAATGTTGGAAGTGTTGAGGAAGAGTATGTTTTGATTGAGGAAGATCAATGGAAGTTGTTTGAAGATGCCAAGAGAGAAGTAGATTCCAAGGCACAAGCTAAAGCACTTGCAAAACATAAAGAAATTGATGTCAAGGCACAAGCTAATGCATTGGCTAAACAACAGGAATTGGAGCCTAAGGCCAAGGCTAAAGAACTTGTTGGGAAACAAGAAGCTGAAGATAAAGCTAAAGAAGAGGAGCTAGCCAGGAAACAAAAGGAAAAGGAAGATTTTCTGCAGCAACAAAGAGAACAAGAATTGAAGATTAAAGAAGAAAGGGATAAGTTAGCTATGTTGCAGAAAATACATGAGATGGAAGAAGAAAAAGCTAAACAAAGAAGAGAGAAAGAAGCTCTTGAGGCCAAGTTCAAGGCTGTGGAGGAAGCTAGAAGAAAGAAGGATGAGGAGGACCTCTTGCTTAAGAAGTTGGAGGTAGAAGCACTTGCTAAACATGAGAAAGAGTCTAAGAAAGCATGGGATAAGGTCAAACAATTGGAGAAGCAGAGGGAAGATATGTTGAAAAAGAGAGGATATATTGGAAGAATAGAGAAGATTAGAGGAGGAAAAGGAGAAGGCTAAAACTGAAAGGCGTGCAAAAGAAGCTATAGAAAGGGAGCAACAACAAGAACAAGAGGCTGATTCTCAACCTAAGACCACCATTCTGCGACCTCTTTCCTCTGCCACTGTTGCTTCTTCTTCTACACAAGTGATAAATCCTACTACTCCAACATGGTTGAAACTCAACCTTGAAAGGAAACAAATAGTTCAACCTCAACTCTTGAATTGGGAAGACATGATGAAGGAAATAGAGAAAGCGAGGCCCAATAAAAAGGCTAGGGTTGTCGATTCCACAAAGCTAACAGATGCAGGTGAAATCATAGCTGAATGTACCATTCCAATGATAGAAAAGGATAGGTAAGATATGCAATTGACTGATTATAACTTTGGTGTGGTTAATTTGGGGAAGCCACCAAGAAATCAATAGATGAACCTTATTGATATAGTGACATCCTCCACCAAATCCAAGATGATAAAGGAAAAACAAAGAAAAGATGAGCTTAAGGCTCAATTAGACCAATTGCATAGGTTTCTGAAGGATGTATCTACCCCTGTTTCTTCTCAATCTTCTGCTCCAAAAACACCTGTTTTGTTGAGAAAAAAGGAGGTT
>VDFB02142640.1:0-39526 GCA_007258455.2 Sequoia sempervirens
TCCATACCACTAGCAACTTGTTGATGATAAGTTTGCCTTGCGTGGTCAACTGGAGATTATCTTGAATCTAACTTCGGTTGTGATTTGTATACTTACATGCGTCGTTGTGATGGTGTATGTATGCTAAATCATAATTTGAAAACCTTTTGTTATCCCTTTGAAGATTGCACCGATTTTACTGAGGCTGTCCGACGTGAGGCTAGGTGAAATCTGGTTGAAGTCTATTGAAACGAAGCCCCACATATCCTGCATTTAGAGTAGAATATAAGTTTCTTAGGCCTTATACTCTTTTACTTTTCCGTATATTTCTGATTAGTTTTTAGGAAAACGAACCACATTGCTAAATCATACACGCAAGAATCCCCTTCAAAATCATACATTAGCTGCTAACTGCAAGAAATCTGAACAATTGTGTAAGTCCCCTCGTAAGAACACAGCAATACACATCAACCAAACTGGGTCTATTCGCACTTAGGGAACCTTGGAGTTGAACGTGTGATCTATCTCGCAATCTTAGCACACGGAATACTTTGACCAAGAGAGAACAGAGTAGCCCTAAACTATTTTTGTTCTGCTGTTTGGTGCGGTCACGAAAAACACATCAACAGGACCATTACCTTTTGGTACTATTTTTTGGGATGTGAACTTGGTCCCCCATAAAGGAGCTTGAACTTGCTGTTTTTATGAAAGAGTTTGTTTCTGTTATGGTGAATAGTCAGTAACTCTTAAAATTCTTAATATGAATTAGCATGTACAGATTTTCAGCTCATTTTGGTAATAACTTCTATCTGATTGGAATATTTGACCTTCGGTAGTGCAATGAGCACATCTTCTCTATGGATTTCTCATATCTGATTTTTAAACATACTAGCATCATAACAATTCATAGATTCAATTCGAAAAAACCCCTAAATTGAATACCAAAATTGTTTTATACTTTTACACATTATAATACATGTGCAACACATATCAAGTAAAATCAAAATGTCATGTATAACTAGTGATGAGCACACAGTTATACTGAAAGGGTGAGGGTGGTTGGGGAGGTCGGAGGTTAAAGCAACATTTACTTTTTCAAAACTTAACATCCATAGCAATGTCTATCACACAAGATGAAATAACTATGCAACACAAGATGAACACAAGATTTACATGGAAACCCTTTCGATAAAAAAAACTGTTGGCGTTTCAATTCGCACCTCTGGAGTGCAGATTGGAAACAAACAGCTATGCACAGTATTAACTGCTCTTCAAATTAGGAGGGGAAGCTCCCTCTTTTGCTATTATGCGTAAAAAGTAAAGTAATGGAAGTTCCTATCTTTTTGACTTAACCGGTAGAGGCACAAGGTTATAAAACCGGATACATTGCAGCTAAGGTTTTTCTCTGGTTTTTGCAGATCTTAACTACAACTAGGCTAACGCTAATACTATCCTATCTCCTCTAGAAAAATAGAGCAAGAGAAATTATGAGCAATTGGGAATGGTTGACGATAAACTCTATCTCAGGATTCCCAAGGAGGTGGAACACTCTATCCAAGGTGTAGGCTGAAAATAAGTTTACTGGAAACAACATAAAACGGCAAGCTAGATCTTAGGATTCCCAAGGAGGTAAAATACTCTATCCGAGGTGTAGGCTGAAAAAAAGATTACTAGAAATGATATTAAACGATAATCTTTATCTCTAGATTCCCAAGGAGGTAAAATACTCTGCCCGAGGTGTAGATATGAAAGAAAGATTATTAAAACAACAATATTAAATTTGGAACAACAAATTGCATAATGAGACACACACAATAGATGATCAAACCAACTTTATATTAAACAAAGTGAACAAATACTAAATAGCAATATTGCAAGCAAGGTGGCACAACAATTTGTTATCACGAGCAAAAGTTAAAATACAATGGGCAAGGGTGCTCTTATTTATAGAATCTCAAAGGAGTAGGGAACCCTAAAATCTCCTTGAGTTAACATCGGTCTTGTTAGCATGTGAGATTTGTTACTAAGTCTAAATGTATGTAACTTAATAGTTAACTAGAAAAACTACCTCAGTTAACTGATTCTAAATTAAACTAATTGGACTTTGCAACACGCAAGTCCTTATTGATATGAGAGTCAACTGATAACTAACATCAGTTAACTGAAATCTAACTAAACTAGAACTCCATATGTACATAGGTATCTCCAAAATAGACATGCACAAGGTGGGACAACGAGTTAACTTGGAAAGAGGCATCAAGTTAACTGCTGTGTCTAATGTCTATCCTGAAAAGGTGGGATGTCCTGATTTTGTAGTTCATTGGCTGCGATCATGAGCAATTAACTCCTCCACCAAGTTGTTAACAGCATCACCATCTGGAGCATTGATACTCCTCTAAAATACTCGATGTCTTCGCAACATCTCTTCACCATCTGTGATCTGACTTTGCAGTTCTCTTCCACTCTTGGCCGCCTCATCAAATAATGCCAACATGATTGCAAGTTGATCCAACTTACAGTCAATTGAATCATTGCTGAAAATACCATGAATGAGTTTTTGAAACTCCGATTGTATGTCAGCGAGCTCGATGTATTCACCATCCTCACGCTGATACTGGAAAGGGACTTGTGACACGAAAGTTCTCACAAACATGAGCGCACTTGTCACCTTTTCTCTGCTCTCGGTCAATTCTGTAGAAATTGTTTCATGTATTTTTACTTTGAAGATTAGTTGTTCTCTCCAAGTAAAAATTGCTTCCTTATCCTCTTCTGCAGTGACCGAGTCATATGCTGTCCTCAAGTGAGAGACCATGATCTTATTCCGTGGTTTTTCTACTGCTAAGTCTTGCTCTGAATCTTGAATCTCTGTGCGAAGTTCGTGGGCATTGCACCTCAATTGGTACAACTCTGAAAGTATGAATTGACCCCTTGTGACGAACTCTTCTTCCTAGTCTTTTAGGCGCTTCCCATATACAACTAGCTGACTTAGCTGATTTTGTTTTGTTGGAAACTCTAACATTTGTAGGAGCAAGGTGGTGACAATTTCAGTGCTGTGCATAAGGTTGGAGATTTATTGGTGAAGCTGCTGGTTTTCAGCCTCGAGGGCTGCTTTATCTTCACCATCTTTCATCACTCTCTCCTTTATGCTTTTAGTTGCAACTTCGAAGAGATCCACATCTGCTTGGCATGTGCTTTTGCCAAGCTTGACCTTTATCAAGGTGAAGTCATCAACTTCTACCTCATCCAAGTTTTTATCCTCTGGTGGTGTAGCGGTCTCAATTACAATCTCTTTGTTAGCATTCCTTTCCACATGAACTTGGTTCTTGCACTTTTTATTTGGCGTGTCTTGATAGACATGATCAAATTCTGCAAAGTCCAGTTGATAGGATGGCTGCCTCCTCTTCCTACCCTGGAGATTCTGAAGCCAAGATGAGTTGCAACTAATCATGCTGGAAGGATCGGTGCTAGTCCGAGGAACTCCTGATGAGTGAGAATGCGTTGAAGCATTGCTACGTGGTGGCGAGTCTGGCTCCACATCGATGCGAACCGGAGACTGCTGTGGTGGTGACGGAATGGGAGGCTTTGCCTCTATTTCTGGCATGTTCTTAGCTGTATTTGTGGCTACCTCCATATGTTGTTCTTGTCTAAATCAGCAACTGGTGCTTTTTCCTTTATACTTCTTGACATCCTGCTTCTTTTAGGAAGGTTACTTGATGTCTTCTGTCTGGGTTTTGATTTTGACGTGGAAGGTAGTGAAGTAATAACCGGTGGCGGCTATGTGTTTTGTACAATTGCCTTCCTTGTAACCTTGCTATCCAAGTAAAGTATGCTATTCCCGACAACCTTGCCTGTTCTTCCTTTAATAGATGTGCTTTCTTTGGCATACCAAATGTTGTACCCCAAATTAAATTTTTTGCTACACTTAGGCATTTTAAAGAGGGTTAAAAGTCTTGTTAAAATTGTCAAAAAAGTCAAAATTGGGAATTTGCATGTCTTGCATGAGGGCCAAAAACTAGAAATTTTCAAAATCTGACGGTCTGGGTCTATTCAGAGTGACCAAATCTAAAAAACCCAGATCTCAGTTAGCTCATTCAGTCAGCTCACAGGATTCTTCAAACTCCCAAAAATCAAGATTAAACTGGGGTCAAATGAAATATTCCGAGCCAAATTTTTTACTTTTTCAAAATGCAGATTACAACATTACCAAACGATGCACCCGTTAAGGTTAGATGAGAAACCCAAAACGTGCAAGGAAGTAACTCTAACCAGAATGGCACCGATGATGGTGAGCATTGGTCAGAGGATCTAAAATAAATTGCTTATGCTGGAAATGGAACTCAACGCCAAGTATGTGCTACCCAATCCAAAGCGGAGTGAGGGGCGACCATATGACGGAGTGAATACAAAATGATGCTTGAAAGAAATAATGCTGAAAGAGGAAACTACTCGACACCCAGAATGTGCTTGCTCGCCAGAATGGGAGTAGCTACCATAGGGCGGAGTTATCACTAATACAATAACTATTAATGAATACTGAGAACACAATCAGCTTTGAGCAATAATAAAGAAACTGCCAGTACTACTGACAGATTACAAGAATAGAAGGCCTATGCCTGCCAACATTATTGTGACATCAATAGATCAATATTACATCCAAGAGAATTACTTTAATCTTAGGAATGCATACCACAATCGAAATGTTTCAAGGATCAAGCTGCTGATTTCTGTTTCCTGTTACCAATCTGCTTTTTGGAAGAATGAACAGCAGTCCATGAACTTAATCAAATGCTCATAACTCTCCGGAAACTTGCTCAAATGACAAGATTACAGTTGCACAATATTCCTAACAAGATGGCGCTTAAACTAAACTCTTAAAACAGACCCAAAATGCACTAAATGAATAATGCACAAACTTCAATGCAAGTACAAAGTACGGCCCTGCTGAACCAGTCGATTTCCTTTTAAAAATTAATGCCTTTACTAAAAAATCCACACACTTGGGAAAAGAGACGCCTAGGCCTAACACTTAGAAATGATTGATACCCAGAACACTATTTTTTGTCTTTTTTGAGATATGATAAAAACTTCGAATCTGCTGTCTACAATAATGCAATAAGCTGAAATATGAATATGCCAATCTGATCTAAGTTACAATAAATGAACATACAATGAATGAACTAAAGATGCACTCACACATAGACTGAAATTCACCACTAGATGTTGTTTCTCAAACACGAAGTGATGCCCAATGGTTAGGAGGTCTTCATCCCTCGAAGTGATCCAGATTCAATCCGGCAGCATAACGGTGTATTTTCCAAGATGATCCAAATGATGCACAAGACTCCCTTTTTATAATCTTCGCTTGACTTCACGAAACCCTAGAATCTGATTTTAGGTCAAAATCCCCTTTCCTCAATGATGGCGTACTTTTGCCTTCAAGCTCTTGATTTAATATTTCATTTAAATATTCAACTTTGAAATATGCGCCAAACATAATCTTGCTTTGACTTAGGGAATATTAAAATGTTCTTTAATGAGGGCGCCACCCTCAATGACCACCTTTTTAAAACGACATTAAGTCATTAAGTCTAAGCCAAGGGTCAACATTAAAATATAACATTTTAACGTGACTATTTTTAATTTAAATGACTTAACTCATTTCTCTGCAAATGCCCTGAAGCCAATACTGATGAAGTCAACTGATCAATCTGAACCGGAAGTCAACCAACCTGAGCTCATCCGAAAACTGCCAAAAATAGAATTTACTAAAAATAGTAAATTCCAAAAGTACTCTGAATGCTGAGACGAGCATATCACTGCGAAGCCCTCAAAACCCAGAAGGAATCCGCCATTAAAACTATCATCTCTGAGCAAAGACCTCCTCAAAATTAGGAAACCCTAATTTTAACTTCCGACTAGCCTCCTTGTTCCAAGGAAAGGCTAATTCTGGAGAGGAAAAACATCCCTAGGCAAGAAAGGTGCCCAAGGCTCAATGCCTTAGTCAAATTTTTGAGTTTCTATCATGAAACTTTCTAAAAATGTCCACATTCAATGAACCTGCTCAGGATTGGCTTCAAGAAGTTTTAAAGCTGGAGAATAAAACAAGTTTTCGACCTAAAAACCTATTTAAAGGATGCTTTTGGATTCATTCTTCAGAATTTTTGCAGGTGTCATCCAACACAAGAGAAGAAGAAACATAAAATTTTATTCAATTCAAGATTCGAAGGCCAAAACCCGGTGCTTTTTCAAAGTTCTTCGTATTTTCCAGATCAACACACAAAGGGGGCTTTTTCATGCTTTATTTCTCCAGGGCATCAATTTTCAGAAGAAGGGGGTCAATATTTTCCAATTTCAACAATTTGGGTCAGCTTGGTTTTCAATTCACTACAACTTTGAACAATTTTTCAACTTTGAAGAAATTACTTTTTCTACGCATGTCCAAGAACTCTTCAGTATTTTCAAAATCTGATCAACTAGGTTCATACAAAATGTGACTCTGCACAAAACCCAGCTCCTAGCTTTTTTCAAAAAAAATTCAAAATTAGGGTTTCTTCTTTTTCAACCAGCCATGAACAATTTTCAAAAACGAGCAATCTGGGTCTTCTTGCAACGAGATTCTCTACAAAACCCATATCTCAGATTATTTTTGAAAAATATGCCCATTTGAAGAAGAAAAATCAGCAAGCTATTTTTAACTTTTGTGCAGAACTTGTCCGAACATAGTCAAGTTTACAGTCAATCTTCGAGTTTTTCAGCACGGAGTATTCTCCCATAAAATTTTGTTACACCCCAAATGTATAGCTACTAATTTATTAGTACTACATAGGGAAGAATTATTGTAAAAGAGAATTCAGAAGATGAATAAAATGTGTTGTTTCTTGTTATCAATACGAGTCTTTTCACATTTAATGATTGTCTCATTTAATGTTGCTTGAATTGATGTTATCCATGATGAAATATTGCATTATAAGGTTATTGAATCATGTTATTCTAACTTAAAATGTTTAAGTATACTGCTAATGTTATGAACATATGACTGTCATAAAATTATGTCAGTGGATGCAGGTATATGAACTATTGCTCCCAACGGAGGGGAAATATCACTCGGGAGAGGAGCTTGGTCGGGTAATTGGTAAAGTGAACTATCTGAACATACACACACTTCATTGGTCGGGTAATCGGTAAAGTGAACTAGATTGAGTGAGCTAAGTCAGTTGTGTGGAATTATAGTTAAGTCATCCATAGCTTATGTATATTTGCATTAGGAGTTTTGTCTACTTTTGTGTATATTTGTAAGTGATGTTTATCTAAGTATCTGTCTTGTGATATTACGATCATTATGATGGTAATGCAAATGGATGTAAGTGAAGGAGTGGACATATGTACATATGTATAGTATATACACGTATCCATATGTATATACATATTGATACAAGCGTATGATGGCAGATGGATATGCTCGTACAAATGCATCGATATGGTATACGTACACATACGTGTACATAGAAGGATATACAGGTATATATATGTATATATGCACACATTCAGTGTCATGTGGATATTAAAATAATTATTATTATTACCTTTTGAGTTGGATATATATCAGATGTGTGTTGACTGGCTCACGATATATATATATATATATATATATATATATATATATATATATATATATATTGGTTATATATATATATATATTAAAGATTATATATATATATATACTATAGTTATATTAAAACATATATTTATATATATATTTGGGTATTTAATATATATATATATATATATATATATGTAATGTCCCCATTTTGGCCATACGCTCTTCTTTGACTGATAGCCTATTTCTGGAAATCCGTAGGTTGATTAGAAGTGAAATTAGGGTTTCCTTGCTTGGAGATTTGTGGCATTTCTAGGTATTTACTATTTTTAGTAAATACTAATTTTGGCAGTGGTTCAGTTGTCAGCCTTCATTAAGTCATTTTCAGTTGGAGCAGTTGTTATTATGGCTTGGTCTTCAGAGAGCTTTATTTGGTAAAAAATATTTAATTAAAGGCATTATGTTTTAATTCTCTGTTGGCACCCCCTTGGCCTAAGGAGATAACTTAAGTTGTTTTTAAAGTGGGGCCATGAAGGGTACGCCTTCATAAAGAGCTTTATTAATTTTATTAAGAACTTTATTCCTTGAGCAAAAGTGGACGCCATTTTTTATATTATTTGAATAAAGTGAAATTCTTGGAGGCTTTTGGGACGCCACTTGAGAAGTTGACTGGTCTTGGGAATTGGAAAGGTCTCTTGTGTCTTTTGAGCTGCTTCTCAGGCAATTGAAGAGTTTTGTTGAGCTCTTATTTATTGAAGGCTTTTGCTCCAGCATTGGATCCATGAAAATTATGCTAAAGTTATGCTGTCGAAATGACAATTGACATATTGCTTCGAGGATGTCTACCTCCTAGCCTTTCGTCCAATTTCGTGTTTGCAATATAACACCTAGTTGGCTACATTGCTGCTTCTCAACTTCAGACTAGCAGATTGAGCATCAAAGATTGAAGAATTTTGGCGATTTTTGGCAATTTTGGTTTGCTGTTTCATCAACTGCTGAAGGTGATTTTTATTCATGGTTTATTTTCCAGCTTGAATTTCGTTCTGGGTATTTAACCAATCTGTTTGCTGACCTTGGGCGACCATTCATGCAAGCTTTGAGATTTTATTTTGAAGTGCCTGATTTTTAATTAAAATCGCCCCTCCCAAGAGGGCCGTACCATCTCAAGTGCATTGGGAATTGTGCAAGTAAAAAAATAAGTTGGAGTTGCTGCTGTTTGGTGCTTGGTTTTTGGGCGCCTACCTCCTGAGAAACATTTGCAAAAGATTTCAGTCAATTCGGAGGTGAAATGAGTGAGTTATGAGTAATTTACTGTTTTCCAGTTTGCTGTTATAAATTTCCAAAACTCAGGATTTTGCATCAGATTTATCAGTTTCCAGTTTTAATCAATTTTCAGTCATTGGAAAGCAAAGAACATTGTTAGAATTCATTCTTATCTCCTTATCTCATTTCTCTATCATTGTAATTCATGTATTTGCAGTCATTTTGAATTGTAAGGTTCTGATTAGTAGTACTAATCTAAACCATTATTATTGCTGCAACTATTTGATTAAATTCTCATTAAAGCCCCTTGGATGGTATACTGCCAGTGTGGTTAAATTGATTGTAACTCTTGTACCCACTCAAAGTGGTGAATCCCCATAGTTCTGTGGATGCCCGCCGCAGCGGATGAATTGTTTCTAGTGTAATCTTTTCCCCCCACTGTTTGGTGGTAGCGTGGAATTGCTTTCATGGCTGGTTATCCGCCTATCTGTTTATAATTTCAATTTTCTTCACTCCGTCATATGTTAGCACCTCGCCCTTAGTGGGATCTTGAGTGCACATTCTTGACGTTGAGTAGTTATTCAATTCAAGTTCAGTTTTCAGTTTGATGCTAACGCTAATCCAGTTAACTATTGCTGGTTATGTGTGTTAAATTCATTGAAAAAATTGGTTAGCATATTTCAATATATATATATAATCTCTAAAATATTAAACATATATATATATATATATATATAAAATTAAATATATAATTATTTATTATTTAAACTTTGTGAAATCAATTTATTCCTTAAGTCTCCATTGTTTGAATTTAAGGAAATCGAATTGTTCCTATTTGGATAAATATTGATCATCGAACTATGGAAGAGGAACATTTTTGAATCAACGTATTTGAACTTTGGAAGTAAATCATATGGATTCGATATACTTTGGAGGATTGAAATAAATCAAAGGCGTTTTATAAACTATGGAAATCAAAATATTTACGAAAACCTTATCAAACATTTGAATCGGAATTTTAATCCAACGCTGAAGAAGTCGTGCATAATAAATGTGCGCAGAGGTTAAACATTTGACAGAATCCTTGGTAAATCCAACGCAGCCTGGAAATGATGCAATATGTTTACATTTTAAGCAATGAATTTTTCTTTGTAAGTGATTCACCCGCCATAATATGAATTTGGCATCACAACTGAAAATTGTTTCTGTAGGTGTCAATTGACACCATTTCACCATGTGGCTTTGAAATTGTCTTTCCAATGCAGGCACAAAATAAAGGCTGATTCACCATGTTGAAATTAAGGGAGAGAAATTGCGCCACATACTGGGTTGAATAGTTCAGATTACAGTGGTGGCAAACCACATGCCATAAGAGAAGGAAATCGTTGGTGCTGGGGTTCTATAAATAGTTGCCCCATTCTTCAGTGTTGACACTTCCTTTGTTTTGAACATTCATTCATTCACTCTTGATTTGAGAATTCACTCATTCATATTTATCAATAGTCTTTCAGTTCATTGCATTTCACAGTTTGATATTTCCAAATTATGCAGTTTACCATATACACATTTTCTGAGTGAATATTTTATACTGCCATACATCATACCATTTTATACAGTTATTTTTCATAAATCTGAGTGTCATCAATATACATTACAGTTCATTGTTTTCTGAGAGTTGTTTAGATATAGGAAGGAACGTATTGTACCCAAGGAATACGTTAGTTTTTACACTGTTTTCTGAGAAGTGAGATAGAGAGAAAAGTGCGAGGAATTGTCATTCTAAGTGGAATTGGAATCAGGATTGCGCTAGAAGTAAAGACAACTTGACTTCAATTGGAAAAGGTGATACAGGTATGGGATATTTTTCTACTATCTTTTACTATGATTTTATGTTGGAAAAGTATTTTCTGTTATGCATAGAGAGGTTATTATGCTATTTGTAGTGCATTTTCTGTATGTGCTTAGGAAGTAAAATGTGTTTTAAGAAAAAAAGAAAATGAAGCAATTTCAAGCTATATGTTACATGTTTGTAGATATGTCCATAATAGGAGAATGCTGGTTGCTTAGATATTATTTTAATAGGCTTGATTGAATGCAAGAGTCTCTTGAGGTACCCTAGGTAGTTATCAGGATAACTAGGGAAGCTTGTGTTACTCCTAGGATAGTTAATCCAGTAAGGGAGGGTGCTTGTAGACTTGTTAATGATTTACATTTCAATTAGATTAGGAAGTTGTAGGTTGAGTCTGGGATGACAAATTATCCAGTGAAGGACTATATCTATGCGTAGAGTAAGATAGCCTTAAGTCAAATCAGCCCTAAATAGTGTATGTGATAGATGACTCTCAATCGTTTACTGAATTAAAACACTTTGGCCAAAGTAGTGCAATGTACGAGTCTACACTTAGATTGTGTAATACTTGAGACTACACTGTTAGTTCACCGTAGTCCATGGTTACATGCTAGATCAAGATTGTGGGATTACAAGGTTCTAGTTATGTAGGACACAACACTATGCTTAGTTGGTTGTCAATACCAATTACTTTACCAATCTCTTCATCGAAGGGAGGGCCATCTATCGAATGATAGATGTGTGGGGGACCGCATTAAGAGTCCGTGGTTGGCGGAAAAGCGCCCAAGTGATGCTTCTCCTCTACACTAGACGACAGATGAACCAAGATTTGAAAGGAAAGGAACTTGGACCATCTTACTACTATTGTTGCAAAGCTCCATGAGCTATATATGTACTTGCATGTTTTCTTACTCTGTTGTTTATTTGAAAAGAAAAGGAAATACTTGATGAATATGTTGTACTTTATTTGGAAATTGTCAATAAAAGAAAATAATTTTTTTATTACATTGGTCTTATTACTCGTTTCCTTTATATGTTGGTGTAAAATTAAGAAATTTTTACTTTATAAAAGGGTTAGTCTATTACAAATTCAGAGCCAAGCAGCAGATGGGTGGGTTGTTTGTAGCCTCAGGCCGGACGACGTTAAAAAAGTGCTTTCCAATACCACCATGACCAGAAAACTTCGTGATCTTAGTTGAAGAATATAGAAAGGTATGGTATAAGCAAAGGGACAAGTAGCGGAAAAGAGTTGTACAATACTCTTTCATTGAAAACTCAGAAGTGTTAGAAGCATAAAAGCTGCGAAAGATATGCTGAAGCAAGAGGATATATTTGTAAAAGGTCATTACTCTAGTTGCAGAGCCGCTGAAATAAACGAGATTTGATAAAGCAGTTGAAGATGTGAAAGATTCTCTAAGTTCAATCGCAGAAGGTGAAGAGATCCTGGAAAAGCGGAATTTTGCTATAGATAGTATTGATGCTCCTGATAGAGATACAGTTTCTAGCTTTTTGGCGGATGTGGTTGAGATTTAAAGTAGGAGTGAACTAGAAGCTTTCTCTGAGCTTTCTTTCTATTCTTGGCTCACGCTTATCCATTCTTTGACGAAGAAAGAAATCAAGATGTAATAGTTGAAACTTTCCTTTTTTTTTTTTTGCTTTCATAGGTTGTTAGATGCTTATCTTGTTTTAGTTTTAGAAATAAAGCTTGCATGTTGGCAAGTGTTAGTTGTAAAAGCAAGGAGATTTTAGGGTTCCCTACTCCTTTGCTTGTGTATTGTTGTACCCCAAAATTAAAATTTTTGTTACACTTAGACATTTTGGAGAAATGAGTAAAAGTCTTGTTAAATCAGTCAAAAAGGTCAAAATTTGGGTGTGCATGTCTTGCATGAGGGGTTAAAATGCAAAATTTTCAAAATTTGACGATCTGGGTCTGCTCAGAGCAGCTTAATCTACAAAACCCAGATCTCAGTTTTTCATCCTTGCTTTTTAGGAAAATTGCTATTTTTAGAATTTTTCTAAAAATAGTTGCTTTTTCTGGGTTTCTTTGAAAATGGATACTGGCAAAAGTTTCTAAAAATAGAAAGTTGGTCTGTTAGGGTTCAAACTGATTTTGATTGGCTCAAAATACTTCCATATCAGGCCGATACAGTCAGAATCTCAAAAAGATCAGTTTTTCCCTAGTGGGTCTATTCTGCTTTTTCAGAAGCATATTAGGAGCTCCAGAGTCATCAATGGAGGTCAGTTGGTTGCCAGGCATCAGATTCAATGACCAAACATTGAACAGAATATCAAATGATGGACGTGCATGTTGAATGAAGAAGGTGAAATCTGCTTAAAATTGACTAACACTGGTTGACATGGGTGCCCCAAGAGGAGATAGGCGCCCATCTTTTTAGGGCATCAAATGGTGAAATTAGGGT
Source organism: Sequoia sempervirens (assembly GCA_007258455.2). NCBI lineage: Eukaryota > Viridiplantae > Streptophyta > Pinopsida > Cupressales > Cupressaceae > Sequoia > Sequoia sempervirens. The sequence goes on from VDFB02142640.1 coordinate 13,109, forward strand.
TTGAGCTCCTAGACAAAGTTGTTCAAAATCCTCCTAGCTTCGTAGCGAGTCCGGCAGCGCAGTCATCAGATCATTCAGTCACCTGAAATTCGAGGTCAAACAGAGGGTTTTCAACCAGAAGATGAAGTGAAAATCATGAAAGTAACGGAAATTTTTCTAAGTCTGGAAGTTTTCAGAGCCCCAGGTGCCCAAGGGCGCCTAGTCATTTGGAAGGGAAAATCCAGCAATTAGGGTTTGCAATTGAGCTCAGTTTCTTCATAATTCAATCAGCTTTGCAACGACTGTCTTCGTCAGAGCCTCTGACTTGTCGTTCTCCGACAAATCTAGATCGAGCTGAAAGTATGGAATAATGGTTTAAATGTGAAGATGAAAATCAGGTAAAATATTCTAAGTTTGAAGCAAATGGGCGCCCCTAGAAGAAAAAGGCACTGATGATTTCGAGAGCCCAAACGAATGATTTTTCCAATGAAGCCTCCAAGATCACTTCCTCAGAACTGGTCAAGCTTTCCAACGAGACCTTCAGCACGTTAAACAGAGTTGGCAACCATCAGATGCAAAAGGTTGAACAAAGGGTTTGACGAGAGTGAAATTTTGAAAATCAAAAGCAAGGTGAAAATGCAAGAAAATATTTTAAAGTATGGTAGAGTTGGGCCCCCCAGCCAAGAAGGGCGCCCAAGCTTTTGAAGGCCCAAATCTAACTTTTTGGCGAAGTAACTCCCAGAGAACCCCCTCCAAAATCTTCTCAGCTTCGCGACAAGCCCAACCATCAATCAATCCAAGCTCCAGAACACCAGATCAGGCAGGATCGTCTGTAGAAGAGAAAGTGATGAAGAAATGATAAATTTTCTAAGTCTGGTGAAGTTGGGCACCCCTGGAGAGAAAGGGCGCCCAAGATTTTGAGCCCTTAGATGTTAGAATTTGCATATACAGCTTCTAAGATCACTTCGTCAGTTTCAGTCGAGCTATCCAATGGAGCTGACGGTCGGTCGATCGGACCAGCGTAGCTCCCGGAATCAGGATTTCATCAGAAGATCAAAGGGAAAGGAATAAATTGAAAATCATGAAAAAAATGGCTAACACTGTGAAAGTTCGGAGCCCCTGGACGAAATAGGCTCCCATGAATTTGAAGGTCAAAACAAAGTTTTCCGTCAGAGGCGCCTCCAGAACAATCTTCTCAGAATCAGTCAGGCTATGTGATGAATCATCTAGCTCGTTCATCGAATCAATCTGGAAGCCAGAGATCAAGGTCAAACCAGGGGTCAAAATGGAAGAAAAGTTGAAAATTCTCAAAAAGTGGCTAACTTTGGAGAAAATGGGTGCCCCTAATCAAGAAGGGCGCCCAACTTGTCATAACTTAGTCAATTTTCTAAAATTTCAAAATTGCAAGTTGAAGTGAATGTCCAAGTTCGATGCATGAGAAGGTTTTAGGGTTTGCATGGATTAAAACAAAAGAAAGCAAAGTTATTTCAAGCCCTAAATCTATTTAAGATATCTCTTCCATTCAGTTTTCATCATTTTTGTAGGTGGTGTCCAAAGAAGAGAAGTGGAGCAGCAACTTTGAGTTTTATTTCAAGATTCAAGAGCTCAAGGTTGCTGATTTTCATAAATAATTTTCAGACCAACAACATAAGGCCTTGCTTTTTTCATGCTTTTTCATCCAAAAGATCAAATTTTTGAAGAAGAAGGTCAAGAATTTTAGTTTTCAGCCATCTGGGTCTTTTCATCTCATTCTTCTAAAGAATTTTTGAGGAAATTCATCAAGTTGCAGTAGCTGCTTTTTCCTTGTATGTCAGTGAAATCTTCAGAGTTTGCAAATTTTGATCATCTGGGTTCTCTCAAAATAATCTTCTGAAGAAAACCCATATCACAACTTTTTGAAGAAAATTTCAAATTTTAGGATTGGCTGCTTTTTCGACCAGCCATCAGTGTTTTTCGAATTTGATCAACTGGGTCCATTTCTAATTGTATTCTGAACAAAACCGAGGTGCTAGCTTTTTCGGTGAAAATTTTAAGAAATTAGGGTTTGCTGCTTTTTCAGTCAAAATTCAAGATTTTCAAAAACGGACGATTTGGGTTGTCTTGCAACGAAATTTTGAGCAAAACCGATATCTTAGAAAAAATTTCCAAAAATTTGTCCGTTTGAAGATGAAAAACCAGCATTCTAAAAATAGAAAGATGCTTAAAACTTGTCTGAACATAGGCGAGTTTACAGTCATTCTTCAAGGTTTTCAATATGGAGTACACTCCCCTTGAGTTTAAGACCAAATCCACACTATGTCAAAAGCTTCATCATCTCAGCTGAAGAATGAGAGAAGATGTGATATGAGAAAAAGGAAAGGTATCGGAAAAGAGTTGTGCAATACTCTTTTGTTGGAAATCAAGAAAGGTGTCAGAAACATAAAGTTGTAGAGCTGCCAAGTTATCAATTAGTGAGTCATCTTTTCAGGCAGCGATTTTTTTTTCAAGAACATAACTCATAAAGCAGCCAAAGAAGTGAAGGATTCTCTAAGTTTGATCACAAAAGGTGAGGAGATCTTGGAGAATCAAAATATTGCCTTAGATGGTATCAATACACCTGACTAGGACACAGTTTCCTGCTTTTTAGCCGATATGATTGAGATTTAAAACAACTTTCTTCTAGAAGCTTTCTTTCCGCTTTCTTTCTATTCTTGGAACAATTCTTATCCATTCTTTGAAGAGAAAGAAGATAAATGTAATAGTTGGCGTTTCCTGCTTTTCTCGCTTTCTTAGGTGTTAGATGTTATCTTCTTTCTAGGTTTAGAAATAAAGCTTGCTTGCTGAGCAAGCCCTAGATTGTGAAAGCAAGGAGATTTTAGGGTTCCCTACTCCTCTGCTTGCCTATAAATAAGAGCCTTTGCTCATTGTGATAGCAAATTGCTGAGTCTCTTTTAGCCAGCAAGCTGTTATTCAGTGTCAGTTCACTTGTGTTTATGATAGCGAATTGTTGAGTCTCTTTTAGCCAACAAGTAGTTGTTGTAATCGCCGTCCCTTTTGTGTAAGAACAAGTTTGCAAGCCTCTTTAGCTGCAAGTTCTTGTTCCGTGCATGAGGAGTTTGAGAAATAAAATCATGAGCCTCCTTTGCCTTGGTATAATGTCTCAGATTTCTGTTATTTGTGTTATGCTTTTATGATCTTAATTTCAGCTTACATTGAAGTGTGTAGATGTTTGTTGGAAAAGAGTTTATTGAAGCACTTTGTCAGAGAATCAACCTTGTTCATTTCTAGTTTCTCTTGCTCTGCGTATTACTTGAGAAGTTAGAAACGTCTTTAGCTTAAGTTAGTCGTAGTTGGAATTCTTAATTAGAAAATCTCAGCTGCGGCGTTTGTGTTTTATAAACCTTGTGCTCTAGCTGAACCAAAAAGATAGGTAGATTAGTTTTAATTTACTTTCTTTCACACCATCAGCAAGAGGGAGCTTCCCCTCCTAATTTGAAGAGTAGTTTATCTGTGCATAGCTGTCCGTTTCAAATCCGCATTCCAAAGGTGCGAATTTAAACGCCAACATGTATAAATAAGAGCAGCCCTTCCCATTTTTCTTTAACCGTGCTTGTGATAACAAATTGCTAAGCCTATTTTGCCTGCAAGTTGTTCAGTTCTTGTGTCTTGTGTCAGTGTATTCTGGTTGATCGCTAAACTGTAAGCCTATTTTGTGACAATCATGCTGTCTCAGAAGTGTAATCTTTGTTACTTGAGATTTGAGAAATAAAGTCTTGTGCCTACTTTGCCTTGATATAATGTCTCAGATTTCTGTCTTATGTGTTATGCTTATATGATCTCTATTTCAACTTGCATTGAAGGTAAGTAGATGTGCATTGGAAGAAAGTTTATTTAAGTATTTATGTCAAAGAATCATTCCTTATTCATTTCTAACTCTCTTGCTCTGGGTTTACTTGAGTAGCATGAAACGTCATTATAGTAGGCTTAGTCATAGTTGAACTCCTAAAAGAGAAAATCTCAGCTACGAGGCTTGAGTTTTATAACCTTGTGCTCTTAGCTGAACAAAAAGATTGGAAAATTAGTTTAGTTTACTTTCTTTTAAGCAACATCAACACAGAGGGAGCTTCCCCTCCTAATTCGAAGAGTAGTTTATCTGTGCATAGCTGTCCGTTTCTAATCTGCATTCCAAAGGTTCGAATTGAAACACCAACAATTTTTTGGCGCCCACTGTGGGCCACGAGGCATAAAACTTCAAGAAAGCTTACGCTTTATGACACAGGAATGACCATTTGGCACCCTATTGTGTGATCCAGCTAGAAGCAATGGGTGAGAACAACAATAATGCTGGCAGGAATCTTAGATGTCCACCCCAATTACCTTGGGGTAACAACATTGGACCTTTGGCTTTGCGAGTGAATCATGAGTTACCTGAAGGGTCAAGGAAGCACTTTCCACGGTTTCACAGCGATGGAACTCAACATCTTGATGATCATCTTTATGCCTTCTCAACAGCCTGCGCCATCTTGCATGTGGCACATGAAGACATCGCAGTGCGTCTCTTTGTGGAGACTCTTGTGGGAAATACTGCCGACTAGTTCAATCACCTGGAGCCAGACATTATTACAAGCTGGGCAACTATGAGCGAGAAATTTTTGGCGAGATTCAAGACTGCTGAAGATAGTCATTGGTTGTTTTCCCAACTTGCAAATTCAAAGATAGAGTACACCGAGTCCATGAGGGAGTTTGTAGCAAGATTTAATCATCTCGTTACTTGACTTTCTTCTACACTTAATCCATCACTAGAGATTTTGATGAGCTGTTTCATAAATTCTCTTCCATCAGAGATAGCCTTCTTCCTAAAGACGACAAAAGAAACATAATTGACAGGGGCGCAAGAACACGCCATCGAGTTGGAGGATAATATGATCACCTCCGACAAGATGAAGAAGGATTCAATCAGGCCTCTGGTACAGAGTTGTGCAGATCCACAACTACAAAAGGTAGCCAATGAGATGCTTGCACTACCACCACCACAATATCAACCTCAACAACAGTACCAACCTCAACAACCGTACCAGCTAAAGAGAAATAATTTTCAGCCTTTCAATAATTACAGGCCACGGTTGCCAACACCTCCACCAAGACCAATAGTTGAAGCTACACAAAATGCAGTATTTTGTTCTTTCCATGATACTAACGCACATACTGGTACTACATGTCCTGAGAACTTAAGAATGAATCAGATTATGGGATATGCTAACAATGCACCCAGTTCTAGTCTTGTCCCAACACCAAGTTCGAATATTGTCTTACCATAGACAGACAACTTCGATGGTGACTCCGCTATGGGAAACTTTGAACCCGTTATCAAAGAAAAAGAATAACTATGCCACTACTCTCTTGCAGCAAATGACGAAGACACTCTTTGCCTATGTTTACAAGTGCTCTGCACTTGCAAGCGCAAAAGGAAGAAGAAGCGGCGTAGAGCTAAAGAACAAGTTAAAGAAGCGGTTTCTCAAGATCCATCTTTAGCAAATTTTGACATTGTAAACTCCATGATGAAGACCGAGGTGCAGATTTCTCAATTGGAGTATCTTCGTGATCATCTTGAGCAGTTGGACAAAATAATACATGTAAAGAAAGAAGCTTCAATTCAAACTACATTGCTCGAGTCATCTGTTCCAGCGCCAAAAAAGCCTAAACCTTTCTATATATCTTTATATATAGGAGGATTCAAATTGAGCAATTGCATTATTGATTCAGGAGCCTCAGATAATGTCATTCGTATACAAGTGATGAAAGCATTGGGACTTTCGTGCACTAAGACACAGGACGAGTGTTATTCACTTGAGTCTAAGTCGGTGCCGTTGGTCATACAATTGAAGGATGCTCAAGTGAGGTTGGCAGCTTGCCCAGAGAAAAAGATACAAATGACCATCCTAGTGGCTGACTTTTCAACCAGCTACGGGATGTTATTGAGCTGGAGCTTTTGTAGAGATCTTGGTGGTGCAATGCAATTAGATTGATAATCCACAACCATTCTTGTGAAGGAGGGAAAAATTCAAGATAGAACCTGAGCCGAAATCCCAATTCATGGTGGTGAAAATCCCAAAACCCCCTAACCCAAATTCTATATCAAGGAACGAGTCTCGGTAATTATGTGACATTGTCAGAGATAGAAACTGAAGACCAGAACATTGCTTGTCCAGAAAAGAGACCGATAGAGGATACAAAGTTGTGGACAATGCAGTTCGAGGGGGATTGTTCAACTACAGGTTCAGGAGTGGGGGCAATGGTCATCTCCCCTAAGGGATTGTTGCAATTGGAATTCACTGAACCTGAAAAAGAGGCGCTTTTGTTAGGCTTGAAAAATGCAGAAGACATGGGAATTGAAGTCCTATGTGTTAAAGGGGATGTATATCTGATTGATGAGGCAATTAGAGGATATTTTCAGGTTAGAAAAGATCACCTACGACATTATAGATATCGAGTTTGGAATGCGATTGATTGGTTTGAAGAGTTCGACATCAAAGACGTCCCGAAGATGAATGACAACAAAGTTGATGCCTCAGTGGTATCCACTTCCCTCTTTGCGCTATATTGTTAGGGTTTCCTGGCCTCGACGTATGAAGATATGAGAATCTTCACCCTGAAAGATTTGTCTCCTGCGATACCTAGGAGAAGAGAAGTAAAGCCTTTCAGGTAGAAATGACATCCTTAAGAGATGGAGTAATTTTCTTTTGTTTTTGTGATGTGTTTCCCCTTTCCGTGATGTGATCGTTATGTTGTGTTTCCCCTTTCCGTAACAGTTTTGTCGTGTTTTAGGTGATTAGGCGTCTTGTTTTAGGTGATTTTTAGGGAAGTTCCAACGATCAGGTGATTCTAGGAAGTCCTGTCATAAGTGACTTAGGGAAAAAGTCTTGTTCTAGGTGATTAGGAAATGTTGCTGACTCCGAAGCCCAATGGATAAGGCACTGGTCTATGCTTAAAAATCCAGAGATTCTTTGGTTCTCCTATGCCGTAGGTATCCGACATTGTCCCCAGACAAAGCCAAATGTTGTACCCCAAATTAAAATTTTTGCTACACTTAGGCATTTTGAAGAGACGGTCAAAAATCTTGTTAAAATTGTCAAAAAGGTCAAAAATTGGGAATTTGCATGTCTTGTATGAGGGTCAAAAACTAGAAATTTTCAAAATATGACGATCTGGATCTGTTCAGAGCGACCAAGTCTACAAAAAGTAGATCTCGGTTTTTCGGCTCTAAATCTTAGGAAAATTTCTATTTTTAGAAATTTCTAAAAATAGAACTTTTTTTGGGTTTTTCGAGGTTTCTTTTGAAATGGATGTTGGCAAAATTTTCGAAAAAAAGAAAGTTTGGCTTTTGGGATTCAAATTGATTTGGATTGGCTAAAAATACTTCCTCACCAGGTTGGTCCAGTCGGAATCACAAAAGGATCAATTTTTCCCTAGTGGGTCTATTTTGCTTTTTCAGAAGTTGTTTCATGAGCTCCAAGGCCATTAATGAAGGTCAGTCAACTGCCAGGTGTCAAATTCAAAGTCTTAGGCACTGCTCAGATCAAGAAACTACAACGGATGATTGAGGGATGAAAAACAGAGAATGAAAGTTGAAGAATCATGAAAATTGCAAAATTTTGGCTAACTCTGGAAAGTTCAGGCACCCCTACCCAGGCTAGGTGCCTAGGGTTTTGTGCCTTAGAAAATTTTTCATCTCCAACAATCGAAGCAATGGCAAGCACGTGGAACGAAGGTAAAAGTTGAAAGTTGCAAAATAAAAACTAACACTACCAAGCATGGGCGCGCCAGGAGGAGATAGGTGCCCAATCTTTCAAGAGGTTAGATGATGGAATTAGGGTTTGCTCATCCCAGACAATGTTGCTCAAAATCTTCCCAGCTCCGTAGTGAATCCATCGGCACAACCATTAGATCACTCAGTTAGCCAGAATTCAAGATTGAACGGAGAGGGCTTGACAAAGTAGCGGAATGCAAATCATGAAATTATCAGAAAATATTTTAAGTCTGGAAATTTTGGGTGCCCTAAGAGGAGATAGGCGCCTAGGGCTTTGGAGGCTCAAATCGAACAATTAGGGTTTGTCGGATCAGTCAATCTCTTCAAAATTCTGCCAGCTTCGCCATGGATATCTTAGTAGATTCATCAGATCATTCAACCACCCGTAGTTTCAAATCAAATAGATGACAAAACATGAAGGTCAAGTTTGAAAATTGAAAAAGAGCCAAAAATGGCTAAGGTTGGAGATCATGGGTGCCCCGGAAGGAGATAGGTGCCCAAGAATTTGAGCATCCAAATGAAAGAATTTGCAGTTGCACCCTCCAACATTTCTTCTTTAGTTTTGAAGCAGCTCTCCAACGCAATCATTAGCATGCACATCAGAGTTATCAATCATCAGATATTGCGGACTGATTGAGGGGTAAAAATTCTGTAAAATATCAAGTCAAAAGCAAAGTTGAAAATCGAAAAAAAAAGCGCTAAGTTTGGGTAGTAAAGGTGCCCCATATAGCCATGGGCGCCTAGACTTTTGAGGCCCTGAAATCAGTTTTCAGAAGATATCATCTCTAGAAGACCCTCCTCAGAATTAAAGCTATCCAATGAATCTGACAGCCAGCTGATCGGGTCAGTCTAGCTCACGAAATTGCGACATCATCTAAAGGTGAGGAAACAAGCAAAAAATTGAAGAATGTTAAAAATGGCTAACACTGATAAGCTTGGGCGCCCCAAGTAGCTAGGGGTGCCTAGCTTTTTGAGGGGTCAAATGATGTTTTTATCAGAGGCAGCCTCTAGGATGATCTCATCAGATTCACTCATGCTCCGTGATGGATCATTGAGTCGACTCAAGATTCTCCGAGCTCCTAGAAATCAAGATTAAATTGTGGTCAAAACTCAAGCAAAAGTTGAAATTTGTTAGAAAATTGGCCAAGTTTGGAGAGGAAAAACGTCCCTAGGCAAGAAAGGCGCCCAAGGCTCAATGCCTTAGTCAAATTTTTGAGTTTCTATCATGAAACTTTCTGAAAATGTCCACATTCAATGAACCTGTTCAGGATTGGATTCAAGATGTTTTAAAGCTAGAGAATAAAACAAGTTTCAACCTAAAAACCTATTTTACGGATGCCTTTGCATTCATTCTTCACAATTTTTGCAAGTGGTGTCCAAGGCAAGAGAAGAAGAAACATAACATTTTATTCTTCACAATGAGTAGCTAGCAAGGCTTCTTCGTCCTTCCAATTCATGTAGAATCTTGAAGTAGCTTAAAGTAAAGTAGATTTCATTTCATGCAAGTACTTAGTAATTGTGGAATGTGGTGCTCGATTTGAACAAAACTTTGTTCATCCATACCACTAGCGGGCTCGCTGACGGTGGGTTCGCCTTGCGTGGTCAACTGGAAGATCGTGAAGCTTAACTTCGATTATGGTTTATATGTTGGCATGCATCGTTGTGATTGTGTCTTCATGCTAGATCGTGATTTGAATACCTTTGATTACTCCTTTGAAGATTGCACCGACTTTGTGGACGCTGTCCGATGCTAGGCAAAGCAAAGCTCGGTTGAAGTCTGCGAGAATTGATCACCATGTCCCACATCTTAGAGTAGAATTATAGCATCTCTTATCTCTACACATTTAAATTTAGTTCATTTTTGGTTAGTGTTAGGAAACTTGCACCTACCTGCCGAATCATTCAAACCACGTGAAACCCTTTAATCTGTTGTTTGTTGTCTTCAGCCGAACAATTGTGTAAGTCCCCTTGTGATACCAGCAAATCACATCAAGCCAACTGAGACTATCCACTGCCTAGAAGGAACCTTGGAGTTGAATGCACGAACTCTCTTGTAATCTTAGCGTGCTGGATACTTTGATCAAGAGAGAATAGGGTAGCCGTTGGCAACTTTATTTTGTGTTGGTGTGGTCACGAAAATCACATCAACAATACCTAAGACAATCATCAGTGATCGAGGTAGAAAATTCCTTAGTTAGTTTTGGCAAGAGCTCTTTCGGCTAGCAGGGACAAGTCTAACTCCTAGCACAAGTTACCATCCACAAACGGATGGGAAAACAAAGATAGTTAACAAATGAATTGAAGGTTACTTAAGGAACTATGTCACGGGACAACAAACCGCATGGATAAAATGGCTACACATGGGTGAGTATTGCTATAATACTACCCACCACATGTCAATTGGGATGAGTCCTTTTCAGGCCCAATATGGATATGAAGCCCCTTCCTTTGGGAATTTGGTCATCCAAGAAAGGAAAGTGCAAAGTGCACAAGACTTCATAGTTCATACAACAAAGTGTGGACCTCATGAAAGCACTCAAGGAGAATTTGCAATAGGCCCAAAACCAACAAAAGATCTATGCTGATCGACACCACATGTAAAGGACATTTGAAATTGGAGATTTAGTGTTTTTAAGGATACAACCATACAAGCAAACATGAACCAAGAAAAGTGGGACTGAAAATCTCAAGCCACGTTTCTACAATCCCTATAAAGGTATAAGGAAGGTGGGCAAGGTGGCTTACGAGATAGAACTGCTATAGTACAAGAAGATCCATAATGTCTTCCATGTATCTAGGCTTAAGAAAGTCCTTGGGCAGCAAGTCATCCCTTGCACTGACTTACCTCCTTTCGATGAAGGACAACTTACCTTGGAACCAAAAGATATTCTAGATACCAGAGAAGGGAAATTGAGGAATAGGACCATTACTGAGTCTTTGATCAAATGGAAAGGACTCCCTAAAGAAGATGCTACATGGGAAAGGGAGGAAACTATTAAGGAATTCAAAGATAAACAAATTCAAGAAGGGAAAGACATAATGGCCCTTGACTAGAACAAAGATAGTCTATTGTACGTAATATCTTTAAATTAAGTTAATAAGACATTGGTCTTTCTCATAAACATCCCATGAAGATAATTTGCATAAGGATGGATATACTCAATTAGGGTATCCATAAGACCTAGACAAAGTCAATGTTCCTTCGAAGATCTTAAGGATGGATACACCAAAAATAGGGTGTCCATAAGGCTCGAGAAGTGAAAGGTCCGCTTCTGGGATTTAGGTTGGGTACTCTTAAGAAAAAAGGGGTACCCAGAAGGCCTGGGAAGTGATTAAGGGTAACAAGGTTACAATCTTTTCCCCAATATTATAAGGCTGGATAGACTTAGCAAAAGGTATCCAAAAGGCTTGGAAGGAGGTTAAGTGTAACAAAGAGTTACAACCTTCTTCCAAGATAGGACAGGAACACCAAGGAGGAATTGCTTGAGGACAAGCAAAATCAAGGGGGGGGGGAGACTTGTGATGTCCCCATCATAAGGGAAGTATTTGGAACATAATCTCAGCACAGTTATATTTTTATAAGATATAATATATACATATATGCATACATATATATATATATATAGCAATATGCAAGATATGTTATACTAATCGATTATCATTACAGATGATCAAACACAACTTAAACAAGAAGTAGTTAGAGATAATCGATGGAGGAAGGAATGCATTTGGTAAGGATCAAATGCGTCTCTTCTGAAAGGACGCATCTATTAAAATACCAAGCCTATATCAAGTCGATGGGAGGAAGAGAAGAGGTATCAATAAAAGAAATCCAGAAAATATGAAGTAGAGGCTAATCATCAAAAAATGAAGTCACCAGTTTAAGTGAACATCAGAAGAGAGTGAGAGAGGAACCCGATCAGGCAAGAATAGAAGGATTACAAGTTAGCATACAGATCGAAGACATCATATATAGCCGAGGTCACCCATAGACCCATTCCCATTCAAAGCGATTAGGAGAGAACAATGAAAAGTTAGAAGGCCGTGGGCATGAAAAAGATGTCATCTGTACTAGAAGAATAATCTTCAGATCCAGCGATTTCAAGACAATTCGTAGGAATCAGTCAAGGCGGAATCTCATCCAGACTATATCACCCACAGACCCGATTCTATTATCACTGCTGAAGGAGGTCATTCTTGTCAAGAACAGTGGATTAGACCATCACTAAATATGAGTGCTGTAGGTGCTGATTCAGAGACGACTTCAAGGCTAGGCAATCAGATCTCAGTTCATTACTATCTAAATTTATAAACAGCAATCATATTCATCAGAATATAAATAAGCATATTTGAATCTTCTAACCAAACTACTATTTCAAAGTTTACTATTGAGATCTGCTAACTACTTATAAATCAGAGCTTTGAAAAGAAAGTTATTCAGAAAAAATTATAGGAACATCACATTTCTCCTGCAAAGGGTTTCCACGTAAATCAGTGTTCCCGTGGTGTTCTTAATTGTTAGATCTCACTTGAATGTTTTCATTGTGATTGGTTAAGTTTTGAAAATTAAGAAATTGTTAGATATTGATTCACCTCCCTGCCCCACCCTTGCCTCCCTCTCAGTATCAACGTGTGCTCATCATGGTTATTACTTCATTATAGTTATGATAATTCATCAATGACTACCAACAAGAAATCTATATTTTTTCTAGTTACCTTGTATGATTGTATGCATATATTTGTTTTTTGTTCTAATCAATGAGAAGTTTTTCATCTAATGATATCTTCACTATATAATTTTTTCTACTATGTAGGGAGGAGGAAGCTATAAAAGAAATAGTAAGAGTAGCAAAAGATACTCTTTCTGATGGTCCTAAAGATGGAGCTCACATTCATATAGTGCATTTGTCAGATTCAAGCGCTTCTCTTGACTTAATTAAGGTGAAGCAATTAAAGAATTATAAATATGTTCCAAACCTTGATTATATCGAGAATTAAATCAATCTTATCTTGAAAAGTTACAAATTGATATACTTTTTCTCTAACAATCTCTATTGAAAAGAAAGAAAAACTTTACAACAAAGGATTTTATTTTCTTTATATTGTTTTAAGTCAATCTTGTTTTGTAGTAGTGGATGTAGCCAATTAGTTAGTCCATACTTGAGTAGTAATTTCAAACCAATTCAAATTCCCAATATAAGGCAAATATTTAACATAAAAATTGATTCCTTGTAAAGTTGTTGTGAGAGAACATAAAGTCAAATAAATTTAGATAGTATTTATTGTAGGGAAGTTTTGATTTTTCAATATTATCAATTGTACTATGATATTATGATTATCAAATGAATAATTTCTTTTGTATATGGTTTAAAGTTTATACTAGGTTTGTGTTTTCTGTAATATAAAATTTAGGTAAATGTGAGGTTAGGGAAAATGAAAAAGATTTTTTTTTCATTTGTGTGCAACTTATCAAACAAAGAATAGAAGTAGAAACTTGTAAAACTGCACCAATATTCAGTTTTCGAATGGAAAAGTTTCTTAGGCTCATGAGGATATTTGTAGATGTCCACTAATATGTTGTAGCCATTACAATTTAGTTTTTTTGAGAGCTAGTTGCAACAATGGCTATGTGCATATCTATAATGTCCCCTTTCTGATATTTTAATAAATTCTGATTTTTTTGTGATTTATTTTTGCAAACTAGAATGTTAACAAAATACTAAATAGCAACACACAATACTAAAATTCTAAACTCTTCAAAGCCAAACTGAAATCTTAATTCTAAAGGACCGAAATCCACAAAATGTTGATAATGTAAATTGTAGACAAATCTAAGTCAGAGATCAGAACGGGATCCTAGAACTAAGAATAAACTAAGTCAGAGATTTCTGAGAAATAATTTCTAAGTCAAAAACGATTTTCTGAAGTCTTCTATTATTGCCGAATGTACAGAATGCTGAACATTAATAAATTTCGATGTTCATACACAAAGATTTCCATCATGCTTTATACAGAATAGAGGAGACACATCTCCACAAAGATACGCGCCTCCAAGAAAAGACGCGTCACATGAAAGGGCGTGTCTTCACAAAGTGAAGACACGTCCTTCCATGGGACGTGTCCCTTGATGGGTGCGTGTTCCTTACAGCCAGTTTAAAACTTAATCGCTGCTTTAAACAGAACAGTATAAGCAATGTCCAATTTATTAAATATCTATCGAATTCCTTTAATTCGATTTTCTCAAATTTAGAAATATGACTGATGAGTAATTTCGATCACATATAAATGATGATGATGCTTACAGCAATCATCATTTATATCTGACCGAAGCTACCTTGCATCAATAGATAACAATCTGTCATGTTGTAGATTTTTTTTTTAATATTCAGAATATTTAAATAATAATAAATTACAAAAATGTTGTAGACTACTTACAAGTCTAACAATAGAAGCCAAGTCTCAAGTTTTGCTATATAGCTATGTCGAGTCCCAAAACCGTAGGTCCACAATCCTAGAACTTTGTTTCACTGTCAAGGCCAAAGGTTGTCTTCAAGAAGATAAAAGGGGAGTTCATCAAGAGCTTGAGGTTGGGTGAAGGTCTACAACAAGAGTGGTTAAAATTCCTAATCCTTACACTTTAAGCTTAGCTTAAACCTAGGAGAGTGTTCTCAGAGGTCTCCTTAGTAGACTTTTTACATTAATTAAAATGTAACAATGAGTAGAACAAACAACAGCCATGACCAACTGCACACTTGACACCAATTTTTGTCACTAGATTAAGTGTAGCTGGCTGTAAAAGACCTCTGTATAGTTGATCACACATCTTGCACATGCATCTGTATATAACAACAATGTTTCATTTGTCATTCTTTGCACAATAACAAGATGTAGCAAGTAACAAGGTGTAGCATGCATGTTCAGATTCTATTGTATTTTGTGTCACATCGAAAGGTGTGAATTAAAACATGAACAATCCTTTCGGATACGAACACAATTGGAATATGTTTGAGCACATGCATTCCAATAGGTGCAACATTTGTGAATGTAATGTTAGAATAATTTTGTTTTTGTTCATTACAATCTTCACTTTCGTCACAAGCAAATCATGGGCTCTGACTTATCCCCCATTACATTAAAGGAGATTGATCCATAATCAAAGTGGATCATTGAGACTAAGGATTCTATTTTCATTAAGAATGACCTTGTGTGGATTGATTAAGTTGATCTTGAGGTAGAAGTAGCAGTTGTGGAAAAAGTATGACCAAATCCCTTAGATGTTGATGTCATCAGTGACAAATAGACAAATAGCATCAGTTGTATCAATATTGAGAACCTATTTTAGATTCTAGCATAGAATTAACCATAGATCTAACAAATGTTGGGTCGAGTGATGCAAGCTCCTCTTAGCCATAGTTGTAGTTTTGATGCCATGGATTTTATAATCCGCGATTTTGTATACATAAAACACTTGACAATATTTATATATTTGAAAATGTTGTTTCCTTTAGCTGAAATATGATTTTGTACTCATTTTATTGATGTACATTTGCATATGTGATTAAAGTTGCCTCATTTGTACTCATTTGATTTGGTATTTTTGAGAATCATACTAGATGACTTGGGGTTCGGTTCCATTGTGTGGGAAACTCTTCTCTTCTTTTCCTTGCCAATCTTTCTTCCTCAATATGCAACTCTTGTTGCAACCCCTGTATGTTACCTCTAAAGCCCAATGCACCTATTTTCCTATTTTCCTTGTTTTGCAACTAATTGCATATCTACCTTGCCCAATTTCATCTTAATGATGATGAAATCATGTTGGAATCCCTTCTTTGGTCCCATGAATTAAGAAAGCTCAACCAAATGAATTTTGATGATTTTTAAGATCCATTTTGGATTTTAACATTCTTGGAAAAAAATTCATAACATAAATTTTTGGCCAAAATATCTGTCTATTTGCAAATTTGGACCTTTACATGTCTTTTGTGATTTGTTTTCTCTTTTTGTTTGCTTGTTGGATTATGGGCAATTGGTTCATAATTGTTGGAGAACATGTTTTCTTTGATTACTTGTAAAGTTGGGTGCTTAGCTAGGCTAATATTTAAAAGTATTGTTTGTTGAAAGTGATAGGTTTTCCAAAGCTTTGCAATATTCTAAAGTGAAAAATATATCCGTTTTGGTTAGTCTATCAACTACCATCTCTATTTGGTTATTTTTTTAGAAGTTGGAGGCAAATGTGTGACAACGTCTATGTACATTTTTTAACATGAATTGATTTATAAACAAGTAATGGAATTAGGTTTAGTGTAAGGGACATTCTTTTCACCTCTTTTACTTGGAATTTATCTTACAATATTATATACTTGCTTGTATCTTTTCTCATATTCTTCTTGTAATAAGAGCTTTAGGGCTTCACATGTTTTTTTTCTACATGGTCTTATTGGATTGTCAAATTCACATAAAATAGTCTATTTGAAATGGTTGTTAGGAGGTACTACTTTTTTGTTTCTCTAATATATGATGTTATCTTCTTATCTATATGTTGTTATGTAGTCATTTTAATGGAACCACACTTGTCTATCTAGAGGATATATTTCAATTCCGAAACTAAAAAGGTTCTTAAGGATTATCATCCTCAAAAACTTGGAGAATCTTGCACAAAATTGGCAGCATTTGGTTATCAATTCTTCAACATGAGAAAATGAGCTCCCCAACGCCTCCTTATATAGCTTTTGGAGGGAAATATTACAATTTGAAATAATAAAATATTTCACTTTTCCAACAAATTACCTTTTGAAAATAATAATAATCTCCTTTACATGGAATGTCCCCTCTTTTCCAACATAGGCGTCCAACTTGGAGGCATCTTTGGCATTTTGAAAAGCTATAACACTTAAGTCATGAAAAATAATAAACATTATAACTTAAGTGAAATATTAAAATATTTTACCCTAAGTGATGAGAAATTCCGAAACACCTCAGGATCCAATTTTGATTGCACCAATATGATACTGAGGCATTGGATGAATGAATGCAGCCATTTTGGTGACTTACTAAAAATAGACGTACTCTCCAAAAAAATTTGAACACCCAAAAAGTTTGAAAACACCATAGAGAGTGTCATTCAGACTAGTGTCACCTTCTGAGCTCAATGCCAATAATAGAAACCATGTATTGCCTCCACTGCATCCTCCAAGAACCTTGGAGTCCCCTTGCCTTACCACTTAGCCTACAGGGACTTTGAAAATAGGCTAATAGTCACCGGCTAATTAGGCCTGAGAAGGGGACATTACAAAATCATGGCCATGTAATGGGACAGCCAGCCAAAGAACCAGTGCAAGAAAAAACGAAGAAAGGGAAGATGCATTGACACAAGACTTGATAAACCTGTGGGACATTTCGCTAAAGGAACATGTACGGAGGGAAGCTTTCAAGAGAGAGGTCCCTCAAGCTGCCATCTGGGATAATCTAACTGTCAATCCAGAGGTTAATTGTCTTCTCAATAGATTCCTGAGATTGATTGCATGCCACTACATCATACTACAAGATCTTCGAGCTGAGAAAGATAGGGAACAATGAAGACAATAGATACTGCAAGGATAAAAAGAAAAAAAAAGGGAAGAAGAGTGTGACATCGACCGACAACGTACGTCAAATAATTAATGCCTTTAACCTTAAATAGAACCAAGAAATGAATAAACGTGGTCAAAAATCAATTACCAAAAAATATGATCCTTGAGAATAAAAGAACTAAGAGAACGGCGACAATGATTGAGGGGTGAAGTTGAAGTAGGCAAACGGTTTCAAGGAAAACTTGAGCCCACACAGGAGCAAAAGCCGAAGTGAGTGGAATTCGTAGTTGGGAGAGAAAAAGAACTATCAAGACAAGAGAACATATGATGGGAGAGTGGGTAGAAATAGCCCGACATTTACCACTTCACCATGAAACATACACTAATTTGGCCGACTAAAACAAAGAATCATCCATACCATCAACATTGAACAAAGAGTAAAGTGAAGAAAAGAACACTACTAGAGAACCGTACAGACCATCACCAACAAACAAAGAAGCATTGTTGAGTGAAAAGGAAGGTTCACCATCGGGTGAAGGGGAAGGCAAGGAAGGAACTGCCAACCCGATCGACCAAGAACAATCTATACCAAGAAAACCAACTAAAGGGGCAAGTCAAAGAAAACCTATTGATGGTCTAACAGAGACCATACGCCAGATTGAGGATTTGATGAGAGGGGTATATTAGGCCTATTGTGACATGGTAGTGGAGCACTATGAACATCCTACTCATATGGTACCCTATGTTCCAAATCCCAATTGTATGCAACAAGGCTTGGGAGAGTGCCTCCATCTAATGAATTAGTGAAATAAGGGCCATGAAGTCCTTTCAAAAGATGTATAATGATGAGGAGTCTACCTTAGAACACAATTGCTAGCCTTTGTCAATCTCCATGGTTCAAAATTCAACAAACTAGAGACAAGGATAGTCAGAGCTACATTACCTCACATTAACTCTATTGGATAGTGAACAAGGATGCACTAGAGTTAAGGATACTTTCTACTCATCACTTTTTACAAGTTGTCAATTCCTCTACTGTATAGAGAATTGGTCTACATACAACTTTTGTACATGAGATTTATGTTTGAACATTAGTCATAAATGATAATTGATGATATCTTATACTTAAGACTAAATTCATATTTATTTCCATGTTTAGCATTTTAGGCTGTTTTATAGTAGTTAGAATATTTAATTGACTACTCCTCTATGGATGTAAGGTCTATTGGAGGCTACAACACATTGGCAGGAATTTAGATACACATCCTTTTTGGAGATCCCTTTCCAGCAACAGTAGTCATGTTCCCATTCACAGCTTTAATGAGGCTTTAAGGGTCACTTTAAAATCATTGCTCTGATCCTAAAAACAAGTCAATTGCATAAGTTCCCTTCCACTCTTGGAGCAGCCTCAATATTTTCTTAAAAACGTGTTGCCATAGATGTTACACTGATTTTTCAGAATCAATATTGTTTTCCTTCATATTATTTTGTTTGCATTGAAGTCATCATTTCTTAGGTGAAATTTCTTGTCTCAGTGGCTTACATCTACTTTATTGAAATATTGGTTCCTTCTGCTAATATGCCCTCAATGTTCGATACTTTGCAACTGCAATTTCATTGAATGGAGATCTAAAGAGATAACATAATTCAGAAACAAACATGAGATATGCAGGAAAAAAGTGAAAACTTCCAGCGTTTATCTTCTTGAGGTTCTGTCTTTCAAGCTAAAACCATTCTCTTGGATCCTCATATCAGCATCTGAAACTTTTTTTGCTCTATTTTGCTCTTTGGTGGAAAAAGAACTGTTTTCTGTGTGTTTATGCATTGGGTTAGAAGTTTTTAGTGACTTTTTGTCCATTTTTTTAAAACAACTTTTTTAATAATAAAACATAAGTCGTCTTTTTATGAATAAATCATAAATTTATATTTTGGACAGCTTAAATTAAATTATTAAATTATTTCTATTTCACCACTTCATTAGCCTACAGGAAATTAAATAATAGGCTTAGGGTCTCATCATGACTTACACTTGGAAATGGGAAATAACAATCTTAGTGTTGAAAACAAGATTCAACTACTTTTATTGGACTAGGTTTCTAATCTATTTAACTGTGTCTCAGTGAGCTGTGTCAATAAATATTTGAGAAAATCGCTTCTCTTGAAATTCTAGGAATTCTCATTTTTCTATGTTGTAATATTTATTACTGCCTACAAAAGCAAATTTTTCTTTTTTAAGGAAATAGATAATCTTGTATCTATTTTTAATTCGAAGAATGCTCAACATATGCAAATGCTTTGACTCTAAGCTTCCTCTCACTAGAAAATCATCATAGTAGAAAATGAATACAATTAGAACTTATTCAGGCAATGAAGGGATCTCTCTTTTGAAATTGATAGCTTTTTCTTTGGTTCAGGAAGCAAAAGAAAGTGGTGCAAGGATTACTGTAGAAACATGCCCACATTATCTTGTATTTTCTGCAGAAGAAATAAGTGATGGGGATACAAGGTTCAAATGTGCACCCCCTATAAGAGATGCTTTAAACAGAGAGCGCTTATGGGAGGCTTTGAAAGTAAATTTGGACAACCTTCCACAACCTTTTTCTTACTTTGTTAATGTTTTTGGCTTGCTATATATCACTTATTTTGTTTAAAGGGAAAATAATTTCAACTAAGAAAATCCTAATATGTGGCTAGTTTTTTTGCAGGATGGGCACATAGACATGCTCAGTTCTGATCACTCACCTTCAAGTCCGGAGCTCAAACTTCTTGAGACAGGTGATTTTCTGAGAGCATGGGGTGGAATATCTTCCTTGCAGGTAAAGATGTGCTTTCTTTGATGCATTGGTAAAGTGGAAGTTTAAAGTGTTTATTAACTGGAAATACAAGGCAGCTTAAAACTACACCCATAGCTAACTTTCATTTTATCATCAGATCCCTCTTGAAGTGATGTATCATAATCCAATGTCTAGATGATAGTAATAAAATAAGGTTTCATGAAAAGAAAATCTTACAACTACTCTTTTCTTTTTTAATTTGTTTCTTAATTCCACCTCTTTTTGAATTCTAATATGGTCCATATTGAGATAGAATGTAGTGTTATCAGTGCATGCATGAGATATTGTAGTTTTGTAAACACCTTTTTTTCTTGAATTTATATAAATAATGTGGCCAACCTTAATTATTTCTATGGTGACAACTCTCTCCTTGGGTGTTGCATTTACCTACAAATATCTTTTGGATTTTGACTTTCAACTTGCCATTTGCACTCTTTCAACTTGCAATTATATGTTAATTGCTTCTTCAGAAGTGGTTCATGTTGTAAGAAGTAATTGTAGCACACAAAAGCATGCTCTTGATTAATAAGACTCAAGAAGCACCTAATATGCCAGGGTTAGTTTATGACAGTATTGGGTTTCAAATTGTTAGAATCAGATTGTGGTACATTAGAATCAGTAAGAATAGTAAACACATATCTGACCAGTAGCCAAATCATGCCATGCTAATAATGCCTATACCTATAGAGAATCTGAAATCTTTCCTTTCCAATTGATCCAGCTAAGTTGTACATTGAACTCTGTGGTTGCAAATATACAAGAGTTTTATGTAGGTTAGAGACACTTGAGGAAAGCAGCATGTTGTATAAAATTATAAATATTTTGAGGTTTAACTTCCAAATATGACATAGTGCTCATATTGTGCATGAGTAATCATTCTTGAACTTGCCCTTGAGCCTCAATCAAAATTATGCAAAGCATATTTCCATTGCATTTACTTATAAAAATTCCCACATCCTTCAATTGGATTATCATTAGAGTACACAATACCATCTGTTAAATTAAAATTTTTGCTATACTTAGGCATTTTGAAGAAATGGTAAAAAATTCTTGTTAAAATTGTCAAAAGAGGTCAAAATTGGGAATTTGCATGTCTTGCATGAGGGACAAAAACTCAAAATTTTGAAAATCTGATGATCTAGGTATGCTTAGAGCGACCAAGTCAACAAAACCCAGATCTTAGTTTTTCGGCCCTAAATTTTAGGAAAATTTATATTTTTAGAAACTTTCTAAAAATAGAACTTTTTATGGGTTGTTTTGGGTTTCTTCTCAAATGGATGTTGGCAAAATTTTCTAAAAATAGAAAGTTTGGCTTCTAGGGTTTAAACTGATTTTGATTGACTTAAAATACTCCCTCATTAGGTTGGTGTAGTCAAAATCATCAAAGGATCAAATTTTTCTCTGGTGGGTCAATTCTGCTTTTTCTAAAGCTAAGCAGGAGCTCCAAGGCCATTAATGGAGATTGCTCAACTGCCAGGTGTCAAATTCAAGGTATCAAGCACTACATAGATCAAGGAAACGACGAAGATGATCGAGAAACGAAGAATGGAGGGATGTTGTGAATTCATGAAAATTGCAAAATTTTGACTAAGTCTAGCGAGTTCATACGCCCCTGCCCAGTCTAGGCGCCTAGGATTCTATGCCTTAGTCATTTTTCAGTCTTCGACTATCGAGCACGAAGCAGAACAAAGGAAAGATGAAAATTGCAAAATAAAAACTCTCTCTGACAAGCTTAGGCGCCCTAGGTAGCTAGGGGCGCCCAACTTTTCAAAGCACCAAATGTCAGAGTTAGGGATTTGTGCCTCCAGGATGTCCTGTTCAAAATCCTCCCAGTTTTGCTGTGGATCTAGCAGCAAGACCATCAGATCTATCTATCAGTCATAATTATGGATTTAACGGAGAAGTCTCAACAGAGAAGCAAAATGCAAATCATGAAAAACATGGAAAATAAACTAAGTTTGGGAACTTTGGGGGCCCCAGGTAGCCAAGGGTGCCTAGGGTTTTGAGCCACTTGATTCAGTGATTATGGTCCACAAATATGACCATTGTCTTCAGAATTCTACCAATTTTGCAGTGAATATCTTAGCCCGATCATCAAACTCGTCAGCTATTGGAAAATTCAGATCAAACGGAGGACACAACATGAGGGTTCAAGTTTGAAGGTTGAAAATCAAGAAAAAACAACTAACTTTGGAGATCATGGGCGCTCCAGCTAGCTAGGGGCGCCGAAAATTTTAAGGTTCTTAAAGTGGCAATTAGGGTTTGAAGCCCCTAGCAGGTTTCCTTCAATTTTGATCAAATTCTTCAGCAGAACCCTCAGCAAGCACATTAGATTTGTCAATCATCAGATATCACAGACTGATCGGAGATGTAGAATTGTGCAAAATGAAAAACAAAGTTGAAAGCACAAAAAATAATCTAACTCTGGCAAGGATGGGCGCCCTAGCTAGCCAGGGGCACCCAAGAATTTGAGGCCCCAAATCAACTTTTTAGGAGATGCAGCTTCCAGAAGTCCCCCCTTAGAATTCGTCAAGCTATCCAACGAATCTGATAGCCAATTCATCGGGTCAGCCTAGCTCCCAAAATTGCAAATTCATCAGAAGATTAGAAAACATGCAAAATTGAACAACAAAAAAATGGCTGACATTGGGAGCCATGCGTGCCCAAGCTAGCCAGGGGTGCTCAGCATTTTGAGGGATAAGATGTTTTTATCCAATGTTGCCTCCAGGACAATCTCGCTAGATTTGATCAGGCTCCGCAATGAGATCATCAACTAGTTCATGAGATCAATCTGATGTCCATAAATCAAGATCAAACTTGGGTCAAAACTCAAGCAAAAGTTGAAATTTCAAGAAAATTGGCTAAGTCTGCTAGCCAAATGTGTCCAAAGTTTCATGCCTTAGTCAATTTTTCCAATTTTCAGCTTTCAACATCAAAACGTGTCCAAATTCGATGCATCTGCTCCAAAAGGGTTTTAAGAAGTTTTAAAGTTGGAGAATAAAGTAGTTTTCAACCTAAAAACTTATTTAAGATGGATTTGTGCATTCATTCTTCACAATTTTTACAGGTGGTGTCTAAGAGCAAGAGAGGAGAAACATAAAATTTTATCCATTTCAAGATTCAAAAGCTAAAACTTGGTGATTTTTCAGAGTTCTTCATATTTTCTTGATCAGCTCACACAGAGGCTTCCTTTTTCATGCTTTATTTTTCCAGGGCATCAATTTTCAGAAGAAGGGGGTCATCTTTTTCAATTTTCAGCAATCTAGGTCAGCTTGGTTCATGATTCTCAACAACTTTGGAAAAAATTTCAACTTTCAAGAACCTGCTTTTTTCATGATGTCCAAGAAATCTTCAGTATTTTCAAAATTTGATCAACTGAGTCCATACAAAACGTGTTTTTGCACAAAATCCAGCTCAACTTTTTTTTAGAAAAAAATCAAAAATTAGGGTTTCAACTTTTTCAACCAGCCATCAACAATTTTCAAAATCGGACGATCTGGGTCACTTTGCAACGAGATTCTACACAAAACCCATATCTCAAAATATTTTTGAAAAATCTGCATGTTTGAAGAAGAAAAATCAGCAAACTATTTTTATCTTTTGTGCATAATTTGTCCGAGCATAGTAAAGTTTATAGTCAAACTTTAAGTTTTTCAGCATGGAGTACTCTCCCATCGAATTCAGAACCAAGTCAATGTTGTATCATGATTTCATCAAAACTTTTGAAACTGACTTGCATCATATAAAACCAATGTTCAATTTGCGTGCTTTTGAAGACGCGTGAAATGTTGCAGTCAGACATCTTGGTCATTTTGGGTTGTTTGTAGCCTCAGACCGGACAATGTTGAGAAGTGCTTTGAGCAAAAGGACAAGTATTGGAAAAGAGTTGTACAATTTCCATTGAAAAATCAAGAGAAGTTTCAGAAGCATAAAAGTTGTGAAAGATATGTTGTTGCAAGAGGATATATTTATAAAATGTCATCACTCCAGTTGCAGAGCCGCCGAAATTAGCAAGATTCGATAAAGCAGTTGAAGATGTGAAAGATTCTCTAAGTTCAATTGCAGAAGGTGAAGAGATCCTGGAAAAGCAGAATTTTGTTATAGATAGTATTGATACTCCTGATAGAGATACAGTTTCCAGCTTTTTGGCAGATATGGTTGAGATTTAATGCAGGAAGTGAACTTGAAGCTTTCTCTGATCTTTCTTTCCATTCTTATCTCACGCTTTCTTTCTATTCCTAGCTTAGGCTTATCCATTCTTCGAAAGAGAAAAGAAAACAAGTTGTAATAGTTGGCACTTTCCTTGTTTTATGCTTTCATAGGTTGTTAGATGCTTATCTTGTTTTAGTTTTAGAAATAAAGCTTGCATGTTGGCAAGTCTTAGTTGTAAAAGCAAGGAGATTTTAGGGTTCCCTACTCCTCTGCTTGTGTATAAATAAGGGCAGCCTTGCCTATTTTTCTTTAACCGTGCTTGTGATAACAAAATGCTGAGCCTACTAGTGCCTTCTAAATGTTATTCAGTATTGTTCACTTAGTGCAAGAGCAAGTTTGCAAGCCTCTTTTAGGTGCAAGTTATTGTTCAGTTCATGTGTCCTGTGTCAATGTATTCTAGTTTGATCGCTAAACTGTAAGCTTGTTATTGCTACAATCCTGCTGTCCCAGAAGTGTAATCTTTGTTACTTGAAATTTGAGAAAAGGAAATCTTATGCCTGCTTTGCTTTGATCTACTGTCTTGGGTTTCCATTTTATGTGTTATGCTTACATGATCTCTATTTTAGCTTGCATTGAAAGTATACTAGATGTGTGTTGGAAGAAAGTTTATTTAAGTATTTGTGTCGAAGAACATTCCTTGTTCATTTCTAACTCTCAAACTTTATGTTTACTTGAGTAGTTAGAAACGCCATTAAAGTAGGCTTAGTCGTAGTTGAACTTCTAAAAGAGAAAATCTCAGCTACGGTGCTTGAGTTTTATAACCTTGTGCTCTTAGCTGAACAAAAAGATTGGAAAATTAGTTTTAGTTTACTTTCTTTAAGTAACATCAGCAAAGAGGGAGCTTCCCCTCCTAATTCAAAGAGCAGTTTATCTATGCATAGCTGTCTATTTCTAATCTGTATTCTAGAGGTGCGTATTGAAATGCCAACACCATCCTTAGGCCAAAGCAAAAGGATTTACAACATTTACTTGGACATTCAAGGTAGTTAAGACAAAGCATGCCTTGTGTTAAAGGATCTCAACTAGATAACATCCTAGCTGTATGTGAAATATGCATGACAGTCATGCAGTCTATAATGAAGAAGAAATAAATAAGTATGCTATCATTCATAGATAACCAAAAGCAGAGTAGAATTTGTTTTGGACTCTGTAGCTGGTCTTAAACTGTAGTGTGTTCTAGTGAAGAGCAAGCCTATATAAAGTATGAAAGTCATAGTTGAACTTCTAAAAGAGAAAATCTCAGCTACAACGCTTGAGTTTTATAACCTTTGTGCTCTTAGCTGAACAAAAAGATTGGAAAATTAGTTTTAGTTTACTTTCTTTAAGTAACATCAGCAAAGAGGGAGCTTCCCCTCCTAATTCGAAGAGCAGTTTATCTATGCATAGCTGTCCATTTCTAATCCGTATTCTAGAGGTGCGTATTGAAACGCCAACACAATCCTTAGGCCAAAGCAAAAGGATTTACAACATTTACTTGGTCATTCAAGGTAGTTAAGACAAAGCATGCCTTGTGTTAAAGGATCTCAACTAGATAACATCCTAGTTGTATGTGAAATATGCATGATAGTCATGCAGTCTATAATGAAGAAGAAATAAATAAGTATGCTATCATTCATAGATAACCAAAAGTAGAGTAGAATTTGTTCTGGACTCTGTAGCTAGTCTTAAACTGCAGTGTGTTCTAGTGAAGAGGAAGCCTATATAAAGTATGACGAGACCATCTCAATCTTCTCACCTTATAAGTGAGAATTATTTCATTTGCTTATTGTTCTAAGTAGTTGAAAGCCATGTTTTTTATTTTCTCCAATTCACTTGAAGTCCATGTGTGGCACAACATTATCTCTATTTCACTTTAAGCAATTGAAGGCACCCGAGATGTCTAATATTCAACTTAACATATAATCCAAAAGGTGTAGGAGAGAGAAGACATAACATATCATCAATGATATCACCAAGGTAGCAAGACACAAACTCTTAGCCTAAGAGTGAGCAACTATCAAGGAACCATGTTAGTTTCCTCCTATAAGTCCACAAAAAA